>JAUTXW010000099.1:1030000-1195000 GCA_030620095.1 Kuschelorhynchus macadamiae
CCTAATATTTTTCCGGATGTGTTCAGTTAAATAATAATGTTTTAACATTTTCAGAAGGTGGTTTCACACCGGTGGAGGTACGAGTTTCGAAGTACTGTCTCTTGGTGGAGCTTAGACAACTATTCGTCGATTCGTCCATTCATCCGTATAGAGGGCCTGGTTCATCTGTTCTATTCGTTGTGCGGCGATAACGTCTTTTGAGCGAATGATCTCGGAGAGCCATTCGTCCGAAAGTAAACCTTTGTATTTTGGAACATTGAAAGGCATGAAATAAAAATTGAAGAATACTTAGTGTGGATAAAATATTCGTCAATTCGTTGATTCGTCGGAATCAACGAATTGACGGACGAATCGAACGGAATAGTCAGTAGCGGTCTTTACAACATATTTCGCAGTATTCGTCCAAATATTTGCGCTTACCGTGTGAACTGCAAATAAATCTAAAATATGCAAACAAAATAAAATAGAATTGACGTGTTCTTACGTTTTTTCAAAATATTTTACCGTTTTCGAGATATTAATTTTTTTAATGTGGGGTATATTTCACCCCTTTAGGTTAGAATTTTGAGAAATGACCCCTTAGTGAGCATCTACATTTATCTATATGCAAAATGTCCTTCAGATTCCATGTTCCTAACTCCAATGATTAAGGTTAAGATGTTCATATTCAAATCACCTAAAAAAAGAAATGATTGGCAACAGTAGACAGATTTGAAGATCAAAATGTTGGCTACTATTTTAGAGATTTTGCAGTAATATTTCGTATAGAATTATTTGCCTATCAAGCTCTTTAAAGCAAACGCCTTGATTTGACTGAGGCACTTTTATATAATTTAACAGAACGTTTAATGAGCTTCTTGGGTTCGTCCGATGATTTAAATAACTATACAATTGTGATTTTAATACGTAAAGAAACGTATATTTAAATTGCCTAACTTCAAAACATAACTAATTTTTTGGACTGATATTAGCCATACCGGTTTCTTGGATATTGCATTATTCTCTGGGAAAACTAATATGTAGCACAGTATAGGGCAGACATTCCTAATGCGAAAGAGCTAATATTATCCTTCATGTTCAATTTTTAAGTTCTAAAATTTGTAAGACGGAATACAGATGCTTTAAAACCTCAAAACAACCTTCATAAAAGATATGGCAATACGAGTTTAACAGGGTCAAATTATATTATATCCATTATAGTCCATTTAGTATTATACGGGTGCTGTTCTGTCCAGTACAATACCTACATTTATTAAAGACTAAATTTGGCAACAGTAAATTTAAGAACCACATTAAAATAATTTCACTCAACATTCAATAATGTATTCTATTAGATATCATTTTTTTAAACATTTAGATTGTAAAGTTTTTTTATGTGATGTAATTTACAATTTTATTTGTTAAGAGAAAATATTTGTGCCGTGTTTTAACTCTATCCTATTACTTACATGATCTTTAGAAGAAAAGATTCATTTCATCAAACAATTGGCGCTGTAGATTACCTAACGTAAAACATTAGCATGCCAATACATTTGTCAACATGCAACAGTTATCAAGAATAAAAAATGTTTAAAATCGAAAAATATCTTCAATGCACTGGAAAAAAAATCATTACCCTTTTGATCTCAAATTTACCAAAATTGAACTAACTAAAAATGTTGTAGGTATCCAGCAAAAAAACCGATGAATTCAGATAAATACATATTTTTCGCCGTTTATGATTTTTTGTTAAAATTTATTATATTTATTTAATTCATGGGTAAGCCCAAATACGCAAAAGGAAAGATAAAATCGCAATTGAATAAACATATTAACTGAATTGCTGTATGCCAAGGGAGCCCTATGAGATAAACTATTATATCCATAATTGTTTCTATGAAATGGGATGTCACACAAAAATTGGTTCCTTGTTTGACTTGATGGCATAGCTAAATTAATCTGGCAAAGAAGGACCAGGCAGTCAATTTTGTTGTATAGTAATCATTCAAAATTTTTTAGATCCCTCGTATGTCGGCGCTGAAGTAAATATTTAAATCCAAAAATTCTTCGATTCACGGATACGCCATGTATATATATACCATGCACACTCTATTTTTACAAAATTAATTTTCCGAGTTGTTAGAGTTTTTATTTTTAATTGGTTTTCAAAAACTGTAGATTGGAAATATGAAAATTCACTAAGGAAAAACTCAACTTTTATTTACAATTTTTTTGAAGAAGAAATTATTTAATCATTCAAAGAAGTCAGTGAAAGTTAAATATACCAAATTCATTCATTCAATCAAAAAACAACTACCACATATTCTATTATTATAATATAATGGGTTAGTTAGGAGAAATAATGAGTTGGGAAAAATTGTTTGTAACTTCTGCTTTTTCTACGTTTTAGAGTTCTTAGAAACATATTTTTAGAAAATAAGTTAATGATATCTGTGCGAATATGGGTCTAAAATACACACCTCTCCGTCTTCAAATTTTAGACACATATTCGCACAGACATCATTAACTTATTTTCTAAAAATATGTTTCTAAGAACTCTAAAACGTTGAAAAAGCAGAATGAAGTCGGAGAGGTGTAAAATTTCTAAATTATTTCTTAAAAATGAGCAAAATATATATATATATATATATATATATATATATATATATATATATGTTTAAAGTATAAATTGCTAGGGTAAATATTTTGACAGAAAAAAATTGTAGAGGTTATTGGAGTAGATACTTGATTGTTTTCCATATCTAGAGAACATGCAAGACGAGTAAAGTAATGTTTAGGCAATAATATGGTGGGAATCAGTGGCTTCGGCAACTGGTATTTTCTTTTAAAAATATTTTCCAAAAAAAATTACATTTTGGGAACACCTTTACAGATTTGAGTCTAAAGTTGTGAAAACCACTGACATATATACAGTGTGGAACATCTAACTGAAATAAATTCTTTATCTTTACAACTAGTTATAATTTGTATAAACTGTTTTACCCGTCACAATCATTTATTCGACTCCAAATATTTTCGTAATAACAATTTGCCTGTGACGTCATCAGTGTAACAATTATGACGTCTTATACTTATATTTTAAATGCAACACCACCTATATTAATTTCTTTTGGGGTCACATGGAACATTCCAAACAAATATTCTGCAACATGTCCTACACGTAAATTTAACTATTTTCGAGAAACAAAATTGATATTCTAGATCACTTAGAGCCAGCCGACATTTCCCTTCAAACCGAAAGTTAAAACTGGTGTCAAATTTTAACACTTCCGACTAAACTGGATTTTTCAATATATCGTCCAAGATTCAGGTTTATTTCGGCGAAGCCTCGTGACGCAGTTGCAACATGTTCGAGTTTCATTGCAAAGAATCTGTGATCGAATCCCGGTTCGGGCGATGACTTTTTTTAGTTTTTCTTTTAAACAAAACTCATAATTTTGTATGTAGTGGTTTTAAAAATCGGATTTGCGTTCTGATTATATATATTCATATATGTAACATTTATGTAACATGTCCTATATTTATTTAATTTAATTTTTTAATTTAGTTTAATTAAAAACAAAGAAAATGGCGTCCCAAAATTGTCATTTTGAGCCAATTAGAACCCTCTAGAGGCCAAATGATTACGCTCAGAACAACATGACTTACATTTCTCAATCTTAACTTTCTGAAATCTATTACCATCAAGTTTCACCAACGTTGCTACAGTTCTTTTTCTTGTACAAACAGAAAATGTATTTTTATTATTTATTATGGCTGTAGTGATAAATTTTGGCTAATCAAAACGCAATCTGATTTTTAAATCAACTACATACAAAATTATAAGTTTTGTTTAAAAGAAAAACTAAAAAAAAAGTCATCGCCCGAACCGGGATTCGATCACACCTTCTTTGCAATGAAACTCAAACACACTGCTACTGAGCCACGAGGTTTCAAACTGAGAATTTAACAAACCTAGTTTATACTCCGCCGAAATAAACATATATGACAACTTCGCCGAAATAAACCTATATATGAGAAAATTAGTAACGGGCCTGGTAACGTTAGTGAATCTTGGACGGTATTGTGAAAAAACCTTTTCAGTCGGAAATGTCAAAATTCGACAATGGTTTTAATTTTCGGTTAGAAGGGAAGGGTCGGCTGGCTCTAAGTGGCCTAGAATGTTAATTTTGAGACGTCATTTTGTCGAAAATAACTAAATTTACGTGTACAACATGTTATATAATGTGTGGATGTTCCTTGTGACCTCAAAATAAATTAACAGAGGTGGTGGTCACAGTCAAATTGTTATTACCAAAATATTTGGAGTCGAATAAATCAATACGATGGGCAAATCAGTTTATACAAATGATTATTATTATTATTATATTAATCTCTTAACTAGTTGTAAAGATAATGAATTTATTCCAGTTAGATGTTCCACCGTGTATATATGTCAGGGGTTGTCACAACTTTGTATAGGTGTTCTCAAAATGTAATTTTTTTGAAAAATATAGTTAAATGAAAATACCAGCTACCGAATCTACTGATTCCCACCATATTATTGCCTAAAGATATTTACTTACACTATTTTTTTCTTAATTTGATTAAAATAGTCTTGCATGTTCTCTAGATATGAAAAAAAAATCAAATATATACTCCAATAACCTCTACAATTTTTTCCGTCAAAATATTTACCCGAACTATTTAGACTTTAAAATTATATATATTTTTTGTTTGCTTATTTATAAGAAATGATTTACAAATTCTACACCTCTCCGTCGTCAAATTTTATAGACACATATTCTCACAGACATCATTAACTTATTTTCTAAAAATATGTTTTTCGTGTTCTAAGAACTCTAAAACGTAGAAAAAACAGAAATTACAAACAATTTTTCCCAACACATTATTTCTTCTAATTAACCCATTATATTATAATAATAGAATATGTGGTCTGTTGTATTTTGATTGAATGAATGAATTTGAAATATTTAACTTATATTAATATTTCACTGACTTCTTTTATGACTGAGTTTTCATATTTCCAAGAATTATACTATACTAATAATATTATACCGATTTATTGTATATATACATATATATGTATATATATATATATATATATATATATATATATATATATATGTGTGTGTGTGTGTGTGGTGTTGGATTTAAAAACCAATTGTATTGCATCATAACTGTTACACAAATTAGTATTATCAAAAGATCTAGAATCGAATAAATGAATTTGATGCTTAAAAAAGTTTTTTAAATTATAGTTTTCAAGTTATTGGTTGGTTTTAGTTATATGGGTACATGGGCCAAGTACTATGTGTGCCAGAACACATTTTTGTGTATTATACTGACCTTTGGATTCACAGATTTAAATGTAACTGCTATGTCTCTGTTAATTCTTTTACCATCAGATAAGGTGAAACTGTATCTGCAGGCCTCTTCACTGGTTGGTGCCCATACCAACTCTAAAAGAAGTTCACTTCCTCTCTCAACTTCAGCTTCACGCCAACTGAGAGTAAGGTTAATTTCGTCAGGAATTGGTTTTTTGACAAATAACTAAAATGTAAATAAATATGTATTTGATGTATAATAACATATTAAGTCTAAAGTGGTAAATACATGTTTTTTTCTTTAATGGCAAGATATTGCAGAAATTTGGAAATACCTAACTAACTAAATTGCTGGACAGAACAAATAAAATGTACAGTCGAATACTGAGTATTAAATATGTTTAAAACGAAATCCAAAGGTAATTCGTATTGATTTTCCATTAACTACCCCCATTACTGTCAAACTTTTACAGAATTTCCCCAAACTTTTAATGGAGACGATGTTGGGTGCTTTGCCCTTGGCCAGCTTTTGCAAATTTCCCTGCCTGGTGATCGGGCTGTATTGCATTGTTCTCCGTGGCGATGATATTCTCACAAGACCTTCTCTTTGCATATGTTGAGTTTTATGGTAATGGAAACATTCTATTTGGTTATTTCGCTGTTTATAAGGCTTAACGTCTAGACTTTTTCTTACCTAACTTAGAACTGCTTCAGATCTTTTTCTCATACATTCCTGCATATTATCGGTTGGGTCTTCCACAATAAATGATATAGTTTTAAGTTTTGGGACATTAAACATAGCTCCTAACTCTAAAGCACGAACAAGTGCGTCACTACATCTTATTAATTTTCTAATGTCACACTCAAATTCTTCAAGGAAAAGGTTTCTGTATATCTCGAATCTCTAATACGATATAATAATAATAATGAATAAACAAGGTGGTGATAGCTTTCTTGAACGAACTCTTTGACCCTTCGTCTATTCAACCATAAGATGTTACTGTGGTCCCAAATTGATGCATAGACATAATACAGCAAGTTGACCCATCAAATATTGGAGGATTGACTTTATCGCCAGAAACTGCTGTTTGGTCCGCGAAAGTTTTTTCAATTTACTTCTTTTTCAAGATGTTAAACTGTGTTCTTAATATTATGACGAATCTCTTTGACTTCCACTTGAACTTGTTTTATTTCATCATTTCTCACTCACCACGTTTTCTTCAATTTCTTCTTTCACGTTGTTTATTTCTTCCTTGACATTATCTATAATTTGGCGGCATTGTTCTTTTTCAATAGCATTCTTAATCCAGTCCTGTAGATGTAGTTCCTGTTGCCTCCTATTTTCTTGTTCGATTAGAATCTTCTCGAGCCGTTGTTGTTCTCTTTTTCATTTGTCCTCTTCTTTGTGTTTTTCCTTTTGTCTTTTTGTTTCTTGATCATTAAAAATCTTCTCGAGCCTCTCCTATTATTGTTTCTCTTTTTGTCTGTTGGTTTCTTTCTTGTTCATTACAAATCTTTTCAAGTCCTGTTCCGTTTGCTTTTTGGCCTCTTCTTCCTGTTTTTCTTTTGGCCTTCAAATCTTGTAGATATTTTAGTATTCCCTGTTAATCCTGCTCTCTTTTGGTCTCTTCAGCTTCTATATCTTGTTTTCTCTTTGATTCTTGAATGACTGACCTCTTCATAAGAATATCCTGTTGTACTCGTAGTTGGTTGAGTTGTTCTTCAATCTGCTTTACTCGTTTGTCCATTTTAGCTGTTTGTTGTCTGGTGTTAGACATGCAATTATGTTTCTCTGGGCTTTCTTTTTTTCTTTAAAAACACGCTGAAAACGTCAAATTGTATATATCTTGCTTAGTTTTAGAATAGAAATGTCTAGAAGTTCCATGAAAATATCAGCTGTGATGTCTTCGTTGAAAATATGTTCTAGAAATTGTTCTGATAAGGACTTGTTGAGATCCAAAACACGATAGGAAGCTTAAAACTTACAGTTCTTGTTTAGTTTCAAAATGAAATGTTCTAGAATTTTCTGGAAATGACTGATAAGGTCTTCTTGAGTCAAAATTTACGGATCTTGTTTGATTTCCAACTATAATTCTGTAGAAGCTTTTGGAAAATTCAGAATGTAGTCACAATCAGGTAAATGGTCAGAGCCGGGAATAATTCTTAACAGTCTCCTGCTGCTTGACATACAAATGACATCAAAATTCACTGATCACCTCGGGATTTTGCAGTGTTCACATTAATTTTCAGTCAATATTTCACTTTCGACACCATCTGTTACAGTTTCACTATGTAACAAACAATTCTTTGACAAATGATATCAACTTTTATTAAAATCTCTGTACAATACAACTAATTTACTTTACGTTAACACATCTATTGTAAGGCTAATTTTAAATCTATCTATTGCTTTACATATGCATTAAGAATAAACTAAAATCTTCTGGAAGGTCGTCCAGGAACTCACTGAAATCCTCTAGAAGGCCCTCGATATAGCCTGAGGTAATTGTTTACGCCTAGCCGACGGACAATTTCGTTAAAGCAAGCCCAAAAAGCTCACAAGAATCCAAAACAGCGAATATATAAAATAGGAATTAAATGATGTAAAGATAAAGAAAACAACCTACAATATTTTACTCAAATTAGTTTTCGGCGTTTTGATATACCATGTTGTAAGCTTGGGATTTTATCCAGAAAATCCTGGTATGATAAATTATTTTGACAAATTTTAAACTTTGCTGTTATGATTCAATCTGAGGCGGATGCCGTCTTTGTTTTAAAATAAAACTTATGCTACTGGCGTCAAAATAATTCAAGGTATTTAATAAATAGTTTTTTTTTTGCCAAAAACTTACTCTGATCTTACTAGGCATGAATAAGAAGGCTATTTAACTGTCTTTTAGTGATCAATCAAGGATTGCCTGTTTCAGCCGAGAATTATAGTAAGTTTTTTTTTTGGGAGAGGATAATATAGGGAAATTTTGTCTTATTTAATAGGAGACACGGCCAAAGGCTCTCAGTGCTGTCATTTCTTTTACAGGTAGCTTTTCCTTTTGTGATCAAATTTAACAACCATAATTGCTAGTGAAACTCTACGAATACCGGGCAGCACCGAAATAATTGTCAATGGGAAATTGGAGACACATCCTGGGTTGTGTATTGGACTGGTACAGTCATTATGTGACTGCAAGCCACATGGAATGTTAACATCTTTTCCAGTTCCGGTAAAATTAATAAAGATGTGATTGCGAGCTTCGAACCAGTCAAACAAACAAAAAGTTAATTGTGACATACCCAAATCTGATTCGCAAAGCAAGATCTAGGTAACTAAGAATACTTTACAAGCTTTGGAAAAATCATGGCTTCATTTGTCAGAAGATTTTCGCAAGGATTTTATATTAAGAGTAGGTGTATATTTGAGTCAGTGGTCAAATATGCACCAATGGCAAGATTGCCAATTGCAAATCAAGAGATAGTTGTCAGGATCTAAACAGTTTTCGACCTTTGATTTAAAGAATGGATATTGGCAGCGGTTTGAACTAATTCAAAGTAACGCCTTTTGGCCAGTGCAATGCTCCAGCCACTTTTGAGGGACTTATGGAATGTTTTAAGAGGTCTTACTTAGAAAACCTGCCTGGTGTACCTATATGATGTGATGGTAATGGGTGAATCATTCGAAAATCATCTGAAAAACATCCAAGTCGTTTTCATCCCTTTTAGAACCTGAAGAAATGTCGCCTGTTTCAAAAGAACGTGGAATTCTTGGTACATGTTGTTTCTGAGGAGAGAATTCAGGCAGACGATAGAAAGGTCGAAACCACAAGGGATTGGCCTACACCCATAGATAAAAATGAACTTCGAAGTTTATTAGTGAAATAAGAGGACGAAACTGCCCTCTGAAAACAAAAAAGAACTTTTTCAAGAGAGTTTAGATTTTTTATAACAAAGGGTTAAGCACGTTAAATGTCTACTATTTTTTGTGTATAAATACACTTTCCATTATAAAGGAAAGCCCTAGGTATATGAAGCAGCCACCAAGAAATGAAAATATTTTAGTTTTAAAGTGGTTTATTAAAAAATAACAAACAGTAAAGTATGTGAAATTTCTTTTATTTTATATGTAAAACCTTTTTTCTACTATACAGGGTAGCCCTAGAGAATTCAAACGAACCTTTAAAAAGTAATTAAACTGCTGATCATAATCACTAGCTTTTTTAGCATAAAATTAAAATAAAAAATTTCGAAAAGTAAGGAGGAATCGACATGTTCCTTCGTTAAGTAGCATTTATTAGAAAAATTCTTTGTAAATAAATTAGTGTCATGTTTTTTTTCTAAATTAATAGGAGCACTATTTATACAGGGTGTACACACAAGCATGATTTTTCTCCACTATTCATGATTCCCAGATTTTTACAAAAAAGTTTTAAATTAATGTAATATATTTTTGAAGAGAGTAACTTTAAATGAAGATGGTCAATTTTTCAAAAAATCCTGTTTAGACAATAATTATTATTAACTAGAGCGAGGCAATCATTTTTTGTTAGAGCATATACTCTATAAATTATTCTTTAGTAGATAAAGCTGAAATATACGCGCTTTCTCAATATCTGTGCTCTGCAAGGATTAGAACTATTTTAATATAAGGAAGTGGATAAATACTACTTTTTTTCCACAAACAGAATAGGTGAATTATACTCTCAAAACGATTTTGCAACTTTTTCAAGGAAAAGTTTATGGTATGCTCAGATATGTTATTTCTTATTTCCAAATTTTTAAAAAATTATTGTAAAATTTAAATACAGATTGTGACCTTTTAACCTATCCGAACTTTTTACTGGATATTTTTACAATATAGTTAAATTTCTGCTCTGTAAGTTTCCACCAAATTAGCTATCCATATACAGACATTTTGCTGGTGCAGAATATGAAATTAATCTAAAAGACCAAAAAGTTGTAGAACAGAATAAGGAATCTGACTTTGTTAAAAAAATGATCAGTTACGCTGCAGTAAAATATTCAGGAGGGTTAAAAGGGCCAATGAATGAATCTAATAAATAACTTGATATTTTAGAAACTAAATTTTTTTTTGTACAAATCTCAACTTCAGAACACTATTGATATACATACATATAATATGGGGAAGTTGGTATTGATATGTCAAAATATATTTTTTTTAATATTTCTAAGCATTTTCTTTTACCTTTTGAAGGGTTTTATTAAACTAAATTAAAACCTGTTCCATAAACTAATTGATAAACAAGAAATTTATAAACATACGTATGTTTACTGGATTTAAATAAGTTTTCTTTGTATAAATGCGCTACCAATCTCCTAATATTTTTTATAATTTATTTTTATTTTAATACACCTATTAAATAAATGAGTAGTTGAAAAATCACATTACCAACTCATTACAATATCAAGAAAACGTTGATCTAACTGGCAAATACTAAAAATAGTAGAATGTTATTTTTTTAATGGTTTTTTTAAATTAATCAATTCATCGAAATACACAGAAGATAGCAAAAGTCAAGGAACATCTGAAGAGATTAGTGGGAAAGCTACAACAATCGCCCAAGTTTGGTTGAAGAAGTCTTCAGTAGACATGGAGTCATAAAATGAAGATATTATTTACGTTAATTCTATTCTGATGTCATTATTTTTTTGTTAGTCTAGGATACTATATAAGTTTTTTTTTGTGAAAAACCTGAAAACTGTTCAACTATCTCTATGTGGTCACTATTTTAAATTGTTTAATCCACGTCAGTTATTGGATTCACGGGCATTCCACATTTTGTTATTATTATAATGACTTTTTTAAAAAAGAAACAGCTCAAATAAAAAAAGGTGGTTAATCTCTCCTGTAATAACCCTAAATAAATAGATATATTTCATATTAATACAAAAGGAAATGTTTACATGCGTCAATGTGTCTTATGCATATAAAGTTAAAAAGATAATCAAACAATACACAATTAAAGTAGTTAATAAGTAAAAGTACATTAAAGTGTTGACATACATATTACATTATCGGGTATGCTTTGACACTTTTCCAGCCTGCTATGATGAGCATAAGCAAAGATCATCTCTCCCACACATTAGATATTTTTGTGAATATTTTTGTGCTTTAAAGTTATTTATGTTAGCTCTGACATAATAAACGCTTTGAAATCTGAAAATTAATGTAAAAATGAGTATATGAATTGGAGAAATTAATCTCTACTGTCTTCTCGAAATTCCAACCCTGCTAGTATAATAATAATAATAATCTTTTATTTAGCACTTGGCTAATATACAAAAGAACAATAATAATAATTGTCAATTTAAAAAAAATGGTCACAATGTAAAAAAAACATATCTTGGAATATCAACACATGACAGATTATATAAAAAAAAACAACACATGTGAACTTAATAGAAACTAAAAAAGTCAATATGCATATAAATTCACAATACATATAAATTTAAAAAAAACAGGAATAAAGCAATTTTAACATAAATAAAAATTTAAAAAGTTATGAGGTCAGTACATTAAAATTCCAAACACAGATAAAAAGATACAACAATTTTAACATAAAATTATCCATTTTCATTATTAATCTAAAATATTATACTATATACAATTAATTACCAATAAGTAGTCCTTTAAATGTTTTTTAAACAAATTTAGGCTATCCAATTTTTTTATTTTTTCGGGAAGAGCATTAAAACAAATAACCCCCTTATGGAACATGGAGTTTTCTGTGCTTTTTTTATTTTTGGTGACAACATAAAATTTTTTTCTATTTCTAGTAGGGTACTGGTGGACAGAATCATGAGTGCATAACTTGTCGGATAAATAATTTGGTGTTAATCCATTACTTATCTTAAATATTAATACCATAACCTGAAACTCTAAAAACTTTTGAACTGGAAGCCACTCTAATGTTTCGAGCATGTCCTTTATGGGGGTTTCTCGTTTTTTGGTCAAAATACTGAGCATCGCTCTATTCTGCAATTTTTGTAGCCTGGAAATTTCATTTTTATTTGCTGTGTATAATATGGAAGAACTGTAAATTAGGTGAGGCAACACCAACGTATTATAAACAGTGATCTTAGAAAACTGAGACAAAAACGACGCTACTCTTGAAAGAAAGTTCACATTCTTAGACACTTTGTCAATTATATATATATAACACATGTTCTTTAAAATTTAGATTCTTATAAATAATAAATCCTAGGTATTTCATTTGATCAACAACCTCAACTATATCATCATCTATTTTTACATTTATATCCCTCACAATAAACTCTTGTTGATAGTTTTTATTTGCAATTAGCATACATTTAGTTTTTTTAACATTTATTTTCAAAATATTTTTGGTAAACCACGTCTTAAGTTGGAGAAGATCTTCATTAATATTAGCGATAAGGTGATCAAGATTTTTAGAATAAAAATATAATAAAGTATCGTCAGCAAACAAATGAATGGAACACGTTTTTACCATCGTTGAGATATCATTTATGTACAGTAGAAACAGCAATGGTCCTAGTGTGCTACCCTGCGGCACTCCAGCATGGAGCTTCTGAACATCATTTTGTTTTTTCCTGAAGTACTTCCCAAGCTCTCTCTTCAGTCTCAAAATTTCGTCTTGATACAGTCCATTATCCACCTCCAAAGTTTTGATTGAGTTCACCATTTCCTTACTTGTTTCTTTTAAGTCTTCTATTCTCTCCTTTAGTTTAACTGATTCCTCTTCATAAGATGTAACCTCACCTTCCAGCTTCTTGTTTGTCTCTTGAAGACAACCTATATGCTCTTGGAGTTTCTCAACTTGTACCCGCATCTCCCTTTCTGAATCCTGCCACATCCCTGCCTCATTCTCCCTCATTTTCACAATGCCAGCCAGTGCTTCAAACTCTGTAATTCATTGTTAAACTGCTCTTCCGCTTCCAGAGCAGTACTCTCAAACGACTTGCTACTCCGCTTCATCCTCTCTATCAAAATGTCTTTGCTTTTTAGTTTCGCTACCAGTTCTTCTATCTGCTTCTTTGTAAGATTTTCCTCCTCCTCTCGCTCACTGAATTTTGTTTGGCAAATCAGTGAGCAAAAGATTTTATAACCACCCAGTTTTACTACTTCTGAATTTATATCCATACAACTAGGGTGAAAGACAGCCAAGCAGAATATGCAGCAGTAATTTGAAAAGTCCTTGTTCTTACAGCACTTAAAGGATCGGTACATTTTTAAACAACAATGACACACTATTGAATTAAATTAGAGTACTCATGAACTATTTCACAACAAGTAATGATGTACATAAACACAAATGGAACGGTGATGAGGCATTCAAATAACACATTGCTTTTTAAAATCAGAACATTCAAACATAGATATGACAGCTAACTGTACTAAAACTTGTACAATCCAAACCACTGTGGTAACCTTAATCTTAAATGAAATGTATTTGGAGACTCCCCCAAAAAAATAAAAAGCACATTTGGAATTATCTAAGGGAATCCTTGTTATCAGCAGATTTGTTGTTTTTTCTTTGAATGTCCTGATAAGAATATGAATATAGTATCCTACCGGCTTTCCTTTGAATTCCGAATACTCACTCACGCCTCACCCCACACCAATGTACCCTATGACATAATGGAATGGAAGAGGGTCTAGTAAGCAAACAAGAGTGCATCGTTAAAAATACTGTTTTTATAAGTTTCGCGGAAAGAACACACAGCATCTTAGCCCCTTAGCCACGCTCTTCACATGGATTTAAGGTCAAGGTGAACTCCCAAAAACTTAACCAAGTTTACATTTTCTCTTCTGTCTAGATTCCTACAAGAAAAAGCCATTGTTTGAGTTTTCCCAGTGTTTAATAAAAGCTCATTACCAGCAAACCAAAGTTCTGCTCTTGATTTTGCCTCTCTCGTCCTATAGCATATATCCACTTCTTCCCTTTTCTCTCTTTAATACAGCAGGAAGAAACAGAAGTTAATTATTTTAGTTGAAAAGCCATATATCAATACAGTTCTTATTCTTAAGAGATGTATTGAGAAAATTGAACAGCAGGCATTTTTAAATTTTTCAAATGTTGTAGTCGATTACTCATTTTTACAAATTTCTTTTTTTAGATCAAAATTATTAAAAATTCCGGGATTTATATTTACGTTGTTATTGCGGTTTTGTAGTTTCCTCTATTAATATTATTGGTATTCCACATATGTCGAACAGGATTTGTTGCTGTTCGAATCATATTATCATTAGTTACACATTTTTGCTTTAAGCTTTCTTGTTTGTACATCTTTTTAAAATACCTGAACTCCCTCTGATTACTTGAAGTATCGTGCTGCTTACACACTTACTTTCAAAAAAATGAAACCTGTCCCTCATTAGTGGTAATAGGTCAGTGAAGCACTCCACCATGCCAGGTTTGTTAGGCTTAACTTACAAGGTTCGCTTCAGGAAAGACTGCCAATATGCCCCCTCCAGAAGCTTCATAAAAAGAGTTAAGTTTTAATAAGGGTTTAAACTATCCCAATTTATAAATACCATTTAAAAGTTTGAAGTGTATTAAATATATATATATATATATATATATATATATATATATATATATATATATATATATATATATATATATATATATATATATATATATATATACATATATACATATATACATATATACATATATACATATATACATATATACATATATACATATATACATATTTACATATATACATATATACATATATACATAGGCTTGATTACTATACAAATAAGTTTATTGTTAAGAAAGTGGATGTTTTGAATCATGAGAGTCACTAAACCGCCACCTTTAAACTCATTCCTAGCAGTGAAAGCACTCACTAAATATAACGCAGCCAAAGTGAAAGGGTTCCTTTTATAATAAGCTTCTAAGTCACAGATTTTATTTCTAACTGATCAAACATTATAATGTATATGATAGAGATGTGTCTATCCTATGGACTTTTCTCCTTTAAATAACTAGTTTTTTTAAGTTTAAAAATGATTTATTGGAATTCCTCTTGGTCAAAAGGTTGCTATCATCACCAATTCTTTTTGTTCTTAAGGGACTCCAAGCTTGAACAAGCTACAAAACCTTTCTTTCTTTGTTTTAAGTTTTTCATATAAGCATTCAGGAACTCCATTGTTTTTTACATACTTTACAATATTCTCTGCTATGGTTTCAGCGACAAAACCAGACACGAAAAGTCAAGCATACATAATTGCAGTCTTTAGATGCCAAAAAACATATTTTTCTCAGTTCCGTAGGTCTATCTGCGAGTTTGCGGCGTAAAATCAAATATTATGTAGGAACCAATCAATTAGTAAAATTTGGTGCAAAAATGAAATGTTATATAGACATGAACTGGTAAAATTATGGTACAAATTTAAAACGGCGGAGCAAAAATCACCCTCTCACGTTTTAGTGTTTCTAGATGTCTAAAAAAGTCTGTCTGTTAGTTGAGTCAGTGAAACTACGTATCCAATTGACTTCAAATTTTGGTCCAAAATTAAGTGCAGTGCGTATGTAATGTTTTTAAACATCATGTCGGCCTCCCCACATGTAGTGATATAAATCACTATGTAAACATAAACGCAAATAGTTTGTATATACCCAGTGCGAGATTAACACAGATTCAAGAGGATCCTAACATAATTTCTTTAAAAATAAACAATCGTTTACCTTCTTATTTAAAGAACCTCAACTTAACCAATATTTTTAAAGCAAAATTAAAGTCCATACTGGCGGAAAATCCTTTTTACTCACTGACTGAATAATTTTTGTTGTTTTCTGACTTGTTTGTCATGATTTGTTTATTTCATATGGTCTGTTATACTTTTACCATTTTAACTTTTATTTAGTTTAAACTTGAGTGACTTGTACCATAGCTTACCTATAGGATTAGTATTTACATTTTTCTTTTATGCTTACACTTTCTATGGACATACTATTTGTAACCCTATTTGAATTATCCTAGATACTGTGTTATAATATTATTGTAAGTACTATTTATATAGCTATATTTTCGCTTATATTTCTTTATTGTGAAAATTCCTATACATGTAATTATGTCTAAGGAAAAAAACAATTTCGATTTCAATCAAATGGTACCAGTCGATTTCAACTCACTTCTAACTGTTGTATTGATTTGAAATTTTGCCATTGCGGATGACAATATAATAATTTGATACCATCAAGCTGATCTGATCAGCTCGATGATACCAAATGGTGCTGATGTTACCAGCTAGTATACACTTCGAATTTGCATATTTTAAAATAACGCGAGCTTTTACACTGATTTTTTTTAAGGCCGCAATTTTGTTCTGTGAAGTTGAATTCATACCAACTTATCCCTATAGCACATTTAGTTTTTTCGTAAAAAAAGCAATTGAATAAGAAAATATTTTTTAGATTGATTCTGATTTATTTTGCCGCCATTTTGTTCCGCCATCTTGAATTTGTACCACAGTCTTACCAGTTTATCTTTATATCACACTTAATGCTTACACACAATTTGAAATCAGTCTAATAAGTACTTTTTTAAGGCTGATTTTTTTAGATATTTTATTAGACTGCCATTTTGTTTTGCCATCTTAAGATTCATATTAAATTATTACCAGTTCATTTCTATGAAACACTCAATTTTGAGCAACTTTTGAGGTAAATTGCATAATTAGTTTTTTTAATGTTTGTTTTAACATTTCACTAGGCCTCCATTTTGTTCTGTTAAATTGGATTTTTACCAAAATGTTACCAGGTTGACCCCTAATTTTTGAACAAAATGTGAAGTCAATCGGGTAAGTAGTTTTTTAGCTATGCCGCAAACTGATAGACACACCGACGGATTGACAAAATATATTGTTTGGCATCTAGGGATGCTAAAATATGAAGATATGTAAAACCTAGGAGAGTGATTTTTTTCACGAATGTAAATATTTTATTAGTCCGCCATTTTGTTCTGCCAACTTGAATTTGTTCCACAATTTTACCAGTTCATCTAGCGCTATACCACAATCAATTTCTACACACAATTTGAAATCAATCTATTAAATAGTTTGTTCAGGCTGATTTTTTAAATATTTTATTAAGCCTCCATTTTGTTTCGTCATTTTGGGTTGGTACCAAAACTTTACCAGTGTATTCCTATGTAATAAGTGATTTTTGTGCAAAATTGGATAAGCAATTTTCTAGTAATGACATTTACTAGGCTTCCCTTTTATTTCGCAACACTGAATTTTTACCAAAATGATACCAGGTCATCCCCATATGACCCTTAATTTTTGACCAAAATTTAAAGTCAGTCAGATAAGTAGTAGCTATGCCGCGAACAAACAGACCGAACCGACAGACAGACAATACCGAAAGGATGACGGAATTGAAAAAAATCGGTAAATCTCCTTTACCCGGAACTTCACTCGTTATGAATCTTTCCTTTTATTAGGAATAGTGAAAAGTGAACCAATTTAGTTTAGTACATAGTAATTTAGTAACACACATATACTGACTTTTAAAACATTTTTATTCATCCCCCTTTTTGTTAGATCATATGCTACCTATACCACACTTAATTTTTAGGCACAATTTAAAATAAATAAAATAAGTAGTTTTAATATTAACACAAACTGCCATTTTGTTATGTCATGTTGAATTCGTACCAGTTTATCTCTATATCAAATTTAATTTTTCTGCAAAATTTAAAGTCAATTGGAGAAGACTTTTATGTTTAAAAATATTTGGCCGTCATTTTGTTCCGCTAGCTTGAATTCGTATCACAACTTTACCAGTTTATCTCTATATCACACTTAATGCTTGCACAAAATTTGAAATTAATCTAATAAGTAGTGTTTTCAAGCTGTTTTTTAAATATTTTAAAAGGCCGCCATTTTGTTTTGATATCCTATATTCATACTAAAATGTTACCAGTTCATTCCTATATAACACTTGATTTTTGTGCAAAATTTGTGGCAACTTGGATAATTGGTTCTTTCAGTAATAATTTTTTTAACGTTTCACTAGGCCGCCATCTCATTCAGGCATATTGGATTTTTATCAAAATATTACCAGGTTATCCCCATATGACCCTTCATTTTTGACCAAAATTTGAAGTTACTCTGATAAGTAGTTTTTAAGCTATGCCGTGAACTAACAGACAGACAGACAAACCAACAGATGAATTGACAGAATTCTTTAAACATATTTTTTGATATATAGGGACGCTAAAACGTGAAGATATGTAAAACGTGAGAAGATAATTTTTTCACTATTACAAATATTATATTTAGACGCCATTTTATTCCGTCATCTTGAATTAGTACCACAGTTTTACTAGTTCATGTTTATACTACAATTATTTATGGCAAATATTTCAAATCAGTCCATTAAGTAGTTTTTCAGGCTGAATGTAATATTTCACTAAGTAAGCATTTTGTTCCTCCATCTTGGATTCATATCAAAATTTTATAAGTTGATTCCTACATAATACTTGATTTTTGTACAAAATTTGGAATAAATTGGTTAAGTAGATTTTTAGTAATAATGTTCTTAACATTTCACTAGATCGCCATTTTGTTTTGCTAAATTGAATTTTTCCCAAAATGTTACCAGGGCATCCACATATGATCCTTAATGTTTGGCCAAAATTTGAAGTCAATCGGGTCAGTAGTTTTTAAGTTATGCCGTGAACAGACAGAAAGACAAATCCACAGACGGACCGACGGAATTGATAAAACATACTTTTTGGCATCTAGGGATGCTGAAACGTGAAAATATGTAAAACCAGAGGGTGACTTTTTCAAGATAAAAAATATTTTATTTAGCCCCATTTTGTTCCGCCATCTTGAATTAGTACCACGGTTTTAGAAGTTCATTAGTATACCACAATTATTTATGGTACACAATTTGAAACTAGTCAATTAAGTAGTTTTTCTGGCTGAATTTTCAAATATTTTACTAAGCCGCCATTTTGTCTCTCCATTTTGGATTCGTGGCAAAATGTTATTAGCTGATTAGTACATAATACTTGATTTTCGTGCAAATTTTGAGGTAAATTGTATAAGTAGTTTAATAATTTTTTAACATTTCACTAGGCCGCCATTTTGTTTTGCTATATTGGATTTTTACCAAAATGTTATCAAATCATCCTCATATGACCCTTAATATTTACCCAAAATTTGAAGTCAATCGCATAAGTATTTTTTAAGCTATGCCGTGAAGTGACAGGCAGACAGACAAACCGACCGACGGAATTGATAAAACATCTAAAGACTCTAAAACGTAAGGATAGACCGATTTTTTCACGATTACAAATAATTTATTTAGTCGCCATTTTGTTCCGCCATCTTGAATTAGTATCACAGTTTTACTAGCTCATCTGTATACCACAATTATTTATGGTAGGTACACCATTTGACATCAGGCCCTTAAGTAGTTTTTCAGGCTGAATTTTTAAATATTTTACTAAGCCGGCATTTTGTTCCTCCATCTTGGATTCGTACCAAAATTTTATCAGTTGATTCATAAATAATACTTGATGTTTGTACAAAATTTGAGATAAATTGGATAAGCAAGTTTTCAGTAATAATTTTTTTAACATTTCACTAGGCCGCCATTTTGTTTTGCCATATTGAATTTTTACCAAAATGTTACCAGGTCATCCCCATATGACCCTTAATTTTTGACCAAAATTTGAAATCAATCGGTAGTAGTTTTTTAGGTATGCCGCGAAGAGACAGACAGACCGAAAATCTCGGAGGGTGATTTTTTTACGATTACAATACTTCTCTTTTATGAGGGAAGTAAAACATGTTTTTTGGTATCTAGGGACCCTGAAATGTGAATATTTGAAAAAATCTCAGAGGGTGATTTTTTCATGATTACAACATTTCCAAGTCAAAATTTAATTTACTTCCACTTTATTCATCTAGCCCAATAAATTTTAAAATGTATATGATGCAAAACATTTCTAAAACAGGAGACCTTAAAGGAACAGCCAGACAGGCAAAAATATACTTAGTCAATATGCATGCGTAAATGCCTCATACCAACAATAAAAACTATATGCTAATATCAATCAATCAATCAATATTTAACAGTTCCATCCCAGAAATCAACACCGGAATGGCGGGATCAAATTTAGGTAGTTGGCAACAATAGATTTTTTTGAGGGATATATTGTCTTGGTTGTATCTGCCGTAGTATGACTGTACATCTATTAAGGATATTTTACTTATCATGCAAACTATTGTACCTTTTCTAGTAAAACTGATAAAACAGGTATTTGCAAGTGATGTCTTTTCTGATCAACTAAAAATCAATAAATCTAATAATACCTGTTATGATTATAAAAACCCTTTGTCTATAATAGCAATGGTTAATATCATAAGTAAATAAATAAAAATAAATTAACAAAATTAATGCCATTAAAAAAATATTTGATAGTCGGTATATTAAAGATAAAAAAAAAGTTGTCTGCCCTAAGGTAGACATTTGGCTACAGCCTTGAACTGACTACTAGCAAGGACCTAGCCATATTACGTATGGTAAAAATTCATTTTTTAACAATAATAAATCTGCAAGGAGAAATTAAAATGAAGCATTGTTTTTGAAATAAGCTATACATCAATGTGTACGAAAGTAATTTTAAATGTCAATACTTACATTAATAGTATGTCCTGTAGGATTTTTAACAAGTAATTTTCTAGTTTGAACAGTTCCAATAATAACATTGTCAAATACAATTTTTGGATTTGATGTAAATGGTGCAAGTGACAAAATCTCAATCTTGGATTCCTCATCTTCAAGTTTACTTTTTGGAGCTGGTTTGGTTTTCTTATGAATTACAGGTGAAATCTAAATATAATAATGACATGAATAACTCATAATAAAAATGTGTAGCACACCTACTGGAACTTTCCCTTTATTACTAAGTACATCCTATAAGAGCAGTACTTAAAAAGTATAAAAAATTTTAAGAGGTGACTTAAAGAACATCTACTTTAGTGGTTAAACTGCTAATTTTTCAACTGTTATTGTAGTATCACCTCTTCATACACCATGGAATATAAAAAATAACACAGATTAAGTACACAGGAAGATACATAACGCCTATAGCAAATGTATTGAGTGTTGTGACTCAAGCATAACCTCAGCGGCGTTACTTACATAATACGCTTTCCAAAACATGAAACATAGGTGATGTAAAATTTTAATAGTCTGAACATATTAAAATTGTATTTATTATTACATATAATTCCAGATCTCGAAGCACAGATTATGTCTTAGGATTTTTCTATATAATATTAGATAAACAATACAATTATAACAATTTAACATACAGAGTGTTCATTTAAAAACTCAAGTTATCAGAATGCAAGATCTTCTAAAAAAATCGCCAACCTAGGTACAACAATGTTATCTATAGAGGAGCTTTATTTTACAAGAAGTCATAGATACACTCCTATACACCCCTTAAAGATATCAAACGGGAAAGCGGGTGACGTGATATCTCGTTTGAAAGTTTTTAGTTTTTATATAATTTGATAATATAATGTAGAGCTGTTGAAAGCCAAGTATAACTTGAACTTCTTTTCTGTTTTAATTGCTTCAATATTTACTTTTTTGTAAAAATGGTGTATCCTTAAATAACAAGGGTTGAGTTGAAGCTTATGATAAGCTATGTCTCAGCATATATTTTTTACTTTAGCATGCCTATCATTTTAAAATTGTGAATTTTTTGTTCTATTAAAAATTACTGTTTTCCCTGATGGTTTCTGAATCACCTGTTTTTCGAGACACTGTAAATGAGCACGTGCTGAATTAAATTGATTTACATTTCTTGATAAAAGGAAGAATTCATAAATGGAGAACTTCAAGGTAAAGCCAAATTACTGATTCAGTAGCCATTAACACACTATTTGGAATATATGTAAAAGAATTGAATATGTAATCGAAAACATTTTTTGATGTTGAAGACTGAAGACCTTTTCTCTATTAAAATTGTTAAGATGCTTATACATTTCAATAGAACCTTAATTTTCCTTTATAGAATCATAAGACCAATATAAGAACTTTGGTTTCTTTTACATTTTAATAATTCCTTTTACATTTCTTGATCATCTGAATCAGCAACATCCTAATATAAAATTTACAATGGAAATTGAATCAGAAGGCACAATTTTCTTTCTAAATGTTCTTGTACAGGAAAAGGGATGGCTCCTTAGGACACTATGTATATAGGAAATCAACATATACGAACAGATACCTAAATGGAAATTCCCATCATCATCTGACCAAAAGCAATCAGTAATTAATTCTTTGGTTTACAGAGTCTTTGTGATTTGTGACCAAAATTCGTTACAATCAGAAACAAAGAAACTGACTCAAGTTTTAAGGGGGAATGGATATTGCCCTGAGGATATTAGATGGTCACTTAGAAAACATAATAATTCTACTTCACGAAATGAAACTAATAAAGCATTATACATGGAATATGACTTAACTTTTAATGTGTAAAATTGTATTTAAATATTATTTTAATATGTTCTAGAATCTCAAGATTGGATTACTTTTATTGACTTGTGTACATGCATCTGTATTTTTTGACACTAATAAACTATTTGTATTGCAAGGTTACTTCACCGGTCAAACATAGTACAATCTACGGCACTCAATTGCCAAAGGATGTTATTCCTTTCCAAACAGAAGGACTATATGTAATTCCTTATTCCTGTGGTGATGCCTATTTTGGAAAAACTGGAAGATTCATATTGACTAGACTTAAGGAATATGGAGATCAATTAGAAAGAAACAAATTGTACAATCTACTATATCTGAACACCAACATTCACTTGGCCATGTCATAAATGTAAACGAAACCAAAGTTCTTGCATCAGTTTTGGGATTCTATAAATGGAAAATTAGGGAATCTATTGAAATTTATAAGTATCCTAACAATTTTTATTTATTTATTTATCTTTTTACATAAAATCCTTACAGTTGAACTACGTTTAAACATACTATAAAATTTCAGAGCTAGCTCCCCAACAAAATTGAAAACACATAACATAGTTCACAGAAAGATTATAAAACTTAGCTTAAAATATTTTTAATTTTCATTTATTTATATAATTTAATAGAGATACAGGCTTCCGTCAACATCATAAATGGAAACATGGTGAAGACAGGTTGATTACAAATAGCTGGCCTAGGTCAGTATTCTGATCTCATGAAGTAAAGATCCCTAAAGATGACTTGTGCAATCGAAGGCAAAATGTCAGAAAGTGATTCCATTTTGACAAAGTCTAATCCCAAAAACCATGATTTCTTAACTGACCACAGCCATGAAAGCTTTTGTTCTATGTTACAAATTGTATATATTGACATAAAAAAATTGTGGCACTATTTGGCATAAATACTTGGTTTTTTTTATTATATATAAATACACACTATTTTGGAAATGGCAAAACACATAAAATTTGTTATTTTCTTGAATATAAAATAAATTTTCCACTATAAAGGATGGCCCAAAAGGGATCAGCAACCATCTGAAAATGACATCTATTAAAAAAATGAATTTCTTTTGCCTTTTGGTATATTTTAATCTCGTTAGGGTCAAAATAGCTTCTTACTAATATAAACAACCAATTTTTTCCAAATTTCAACAAAACCAGCTTCAGGATTACTAAGATTTTTGCGAAAAACTGATATTTTTTAAAGTTTAACAATTTATATCTTGAAAACGAAGTATTTCCGTACAAGTGTTCTTATAAACATTTTGTCTTAAAATCACTCAAAGAATCTCCCCTTGAAGTTTGGCCACATACTAAGATAACACCCTATATATATATATATATATATATATATATATATATATATATATATATATATATATATATAAACATATATATATAATACTAAGAATAATAAATATAAGGATCTGAGAAAAACATGTAATTATATAAAATAACTCTAACCAATAAGTTGTGTGCTTGCTGGCAGTTTGGTCAAACAAATAGGTCACAGTGCAATTTTTAGATAAAATAAAACTAAAAGATGGAATTTGGCCATCTTCAAGGGTATCTATTATTTTTTATTTTATCTTATTTGCCTGTACAAATGGTCTTATGGTATTTGCAAAATATAAATTCAACGACATCTGTTATTTAATTTATTATCTCTTATTTGCCTGTATAAATTGACCTTCAGTATCTCCTGTATACTCATCATTTATATTTTTTTTAAATTCCATTGAATCATATAGGAAGTTGTGTGATGACATGAGCTTTGAAGAATGGTAACCCAACTTGAGAAAATTGAACCTCATTAATGCCAGATTTATGCAGACAAATAAAATAAAATAACTTTGACCAATAAGATATAATTTTAAATGCGTGCTTGCTGGCAGCTTTGCCAAACAGAACACTGTCAGCCATGTGCATATAACTAATTGCACCATTTGATTTTTAGGCAAAATAAAAATAGAGGATTTAATATGTTTGTTGTTATATAATTGTTTGTAATATATTTAATATTACCTTACTTTAAAATGTTATTCCACTTTTATATTATTTGTCTGTATAAAATAACATCACTAGAAGCATTACAATTTTTTTTTAAAGATTGAAGAAAGCTTTAAAATGGTTGGTTAAGAAACATATTAGATACCTATTTTCAAAATATTTTTTGAACATTATTAGGTATATGACCTATCGGCAGTTCAACACAATTAATTGTATGATTATGACTGCCACTTGGCAGTTGAAGATTGATACTCAACATACTATTGTATAGGATTAATAATTTTATGGTAGTATGCTGCCCACTATTTAACTCTGGATTATAAAGTATCCAGTCAGAAGGAATTTAATTTTAGTGTTGTCATTATTCCATAATATTGATTTAATATCTTCATATTGCTTTATCTCCCAATATGTTTTAATGATATCCAATGATACAGTTTTTCTGTTAGTACTCTGATGAAAGAATGAGCATTGCGTGTTGATAAAGTAAAATAAATAAATAACTGAAAAATAAAACGTGAAACTAAGAAGCAGCAGTATTCATTCCAAAAAATACATGTCTTATTTCTTTATTTTTTACTAATGTTATGTTTCATTTACGTTTACACTAAAATTGACAAAAAACTATTTACATAAATCAAAATATTCTTAAAAATATAACAAGCCTTTTAAGAAATAAAAATCATATATTGTTACCTGAAAAAACATAGCTCTTCCAAAGAGGAATAATTATGTGCAATAAACGAAACTTTCTGCCAGTGCTTCTATTCAGAATTAAATTTCAAGTAAAAAACACTTATACTTCAATTATTTTTTTAATGTTAGAAAACCCTAATAATTGTTTTAAATTTCAAACACAACGGTTTCTGTCTGACAAGACAATATCAACTGACAGCTGACAGCAGTATAGATTACAGAAGTAATTAATCTTCAAACCTTACTCTGCGAGAATGGGCAATTTGAGTCTTGTTCTATCTATAAACAAGGATTTGAGCCTGTGACGATTGACGATTTTCTTAAATGAGTAAAAAGCATTTAAGTGATTAGTTATTCCATGATTGTGGCGCCGCTAATATATAAGTTTTTTTGGGTTAAGTATAAACGTTGTTTGACCTCAAACAACGGTATAAATACAGTCCGTTAAAGCCTCGTTTATAGATATTAGGATTACCAATGCATCGTGAAGGTCCTGCGTCCGAATCTCGGTTTAAACGATGAGCTCTTTTTAGTTCTTTTTTCTACAAAAATTATATTAAGATTTATAATAATGGGGGCTAGGTTAAGTTAAGATTGTTTAGGTTTGCTGGAAAGATAAAGCGCGTGGTAGCGCGCTAACAATATTCCCGGTCTATATTTAAATAAGGATTTTCTTAATAAAAGGATTCGTCTTAATAAAAATGTTGACTAATCAAACTAAACTAATCATTTAACGGCTCGTAAATAGGTGTCAGGGGAATCAGATATACCATTTTAATGGTATTTGTACCATTTTTTACCCTCTATACCTGTAAATTTTCCATTCTTCTACTAGTTTTTTCTCACATCTACCAGTTTTTTATGACAAACCTACGATACACTTACAATGATATGCCCACGCGCATCTCGCCTGATGTCACGTCGACGCATACTGCCAAGTTTAAATACAAATCTCATGGCAACGATGATTATTCCAAACAACTAGGTTCAAAGTGCGCTGAACATTCGGTAGCTAAAAAGTTAATTGTTTTTATATTAATTTTAAAATTTATTCCCCTTTTTAAATTTATGTTATCAGCTCGACGACAAGCAACAACCCACTTTTTTGAAAATGTATTATGTTTTGGAAATTTAAAGTATTTTATATCGGTCCTCTTTGTTGCCACAACCTGCAACTGCACGGTTACGCATTATAAACAGTATTAAAAATAAATTGATTAATGTGATTTTAAAAAGTTTTTATTGAAGCGCAAATTCTACGAATGTTTTCATGGCCTATTTGACTCCCGAATGCTCTGTCTCGGTGTGACGAATTTGAGCGTGAAAGACGGGTTTAAATTCGAGACATATCATACCGTTGAAGGCAGGGCGCAAATTGAGCTGCGAATATCGCGTGTGAGGTGACCCCACGCGACGCGAGTTTTTGTAAACTACAGGACTCAAGTAGAACAGTGCAAATTGGCAAAGAAGCGGAGTGCGCCGCGATCCGCGTGACCCGACCAGCGCGTGCCGCTGTAGTTCAGGCAAGGCGCAAATTAGAGATGACGAAAATCAGTATTTTGTTGTAACAGGTACGTCCTGTTCCTGTTCTAAGTCCATACCTGTTACAGATACCTGTGACAAAATACTTGGAGGCCCGAGTCGTTAAAACCGTTACTAAACGGCGGTTCCGAGTATCGCAGCCCGCTGCTCGTTGATTATGATTATATATGTCATCAAAACAGTACCTATTCCGTGCAAATTAGAAAAAAGTAAATGAACGAATTGGCTCATATTTTTACAAATTTTGTTTTTAAGCTTATAAATTTATAAATTTCCTTTATATTTAAAACGACCTTGGTACTTTTCTCATAAAAACTGGCTTTGTAAAAAACATTTTTAATCTTTTTTGTGCGAAATATTTTAAGATTCACCTATTAAAACTATCAAATCTAAAATATGTTAATATTTTCGCCTGATTTGCGAATAATCTAATTCGTAGATTTCTTATTTCTTAATTACGATACCGTTCCTTTTGTAGGAAAAATACTAGTCATATAGAAATACTAGTTTAGCGGAGGAAGCAGAATAGAATAAAATACCTGTGACAAGCGTTTCAGTCACAGCGGATATACTTGATAATGTACTATAGTAGTAATGCAGTTGTTATAATTCAGTTTAATTTATTTCGTTGTTTAAAAAATGAGTGTGTTAAAGAAAGACACACAGAAGCTGACCGATTCAACTGTAAATAAAACATTATTGGAGGGGCTTTTTCCAAGCCGAAGCCGGAAGAGCTTTTTCGTTCGATGGATGATGTGTTGTTGCGTACCTAAATATCTGCGCCTCGCGGCAAGCTGGTAAAAATACTAGGTGTAGGAACGGTAACAGATATATTTGAGATCCAATACCTGTGACAAGCTGTTCCTAGCTCGTACCTGTGACAAAATACCTGTGACGAGTATTTCGTAACAACTCTAGCGCAAATTAAGCCGCATATACCGCGTGTAAGGTGACCTGACGCGACGCAAGTCTTTGTAAACTACAGGAATAAAATAGAATAGCACAAATTGGCGCCGCATCTGTTAGCTCTCTGGCATTATTGTATATGTGTGTAATGAAAGCCGTATAAAAAGCGTTATTCTGGTTTATAGTACAATTTAAACGCAGGATAAAACGCGGTGGTTTGATTGATCACAATGTATATGTCAGTACACTCCGACCAATTTCTACTTTGGCTTAGAAGCTTCGGCATACCCATACGAATGAAATTATGGCTTTTAGTGGTGATTTATGGCTTCAATGATGGTTTTGTAGCCTAAGCTAACGGGCGGAACCATCCAGTATAGGTTTTGTTTAAAAAGACCCGTTTTAATACAGAAAAACTTTTTCTAGCACCTCAAAAAAACCAAAACGCAATCCGATTTTTAAAACACATCTAGGCTCTTATAGAGATTAGGTATTTTTAATTTTTTCATTTTTTTTTTGGATCCACTGTAGACCTTACCTAGAAATATTTCACACACGTATTTGAACCCATTTCCTAAAAATGCGGATCAACCACTGTATTAGAGTATATTATTATTACTAACTAAAAAATTCTGAAACAGAAAATTAATTAACATTTGGCATTTCACACCGGCCATTTCCTCCCTAGATTTCGGTTTCTGATACAGTTGTAAAAGCAAATTAGATCCTGTAATTTGATTGGTTGCTGTTGGCAAGAGATGGGAAGAACTGTTCTGGAGAAAGACCGTTTCAAAAGAACGTTATTTCGGAACGCCGTTCCGCGGCAACATTGGCTTGTTAAACAAGCAAAAAGGTTCCCGCTTTTAGAAAGAGGACCGTAAAAATTAATTAAAGAATTGTGGGAGTTTGCTGCTGATTTCAAAATTTAAAATTTTGTTTGTTTTTTGTGAATGTTAAATTCGATTGTATTTTTCTCTAAAAGGGGTAAACATGTATTAGATTAGTTTAGTTTTGTACTATTATACTTGCTCTGGCAACGGTGCAACGGTGTTCTACCACAAATAATTAACAACTGTTTTTAACATACGAAAAGGATTGTATGAATTTTATTATTTACGTTAAGTTTTGGAATTTTGAAGATAGAAATTTTAGTCTAAAACTTGTTTCCCTTTAAATAGTTTGAATGGAACGATTAATTTATTTCTTATTATTAAACCAAAAATAGATGAATAAATATTATTTTTGAATATTTCATATCGATTGATAACATTAACTTATATTGTTTTAAAAATCCGTAAAAATTTTAAACGTTGAACCTTACATAATTTTTGAAGAAAATATTTTGGTAATACGTTGTTTGTTGCATTGGTGTACTTTTATTTAATTTTTAATATACGACCTTTCCAAAAATGATTGTCGCTCCAAAGTACCATATTCTTTTTGCAATATAGAACGTCCGGCACATTCCCAGGAAATACCGTTGTAAATTAACGTTCCGTACGGAACGACACATCTTCACGAGAGACCGTCTATAAACAATTTTTGTCGAACATATGACATGTGCTTCTTAGGGTATGGATACTAGGATTTGGATTCGGCGATATGTGTTCGAATCCAGGTTCAGGCGAATTAATTTTTTTAAGTTTTTTTTTAAACAAAACTTATTAATAAGAATGCGGATTAGGTTAGGTTAGGGTTGGTTAGGCTTATTGTAAAGAAAGCACGCGGTGAAAATACAATTACGAGTCTAAAAAAAACAACTGTATCAGAAACTGAAATCTCGCCATTGCCTCACATTGAAAAAGCAATCCTGTCAAGCGTTGTCAATGTAGAATCAACCCTATCTCAATAGTCAACAGTGCTGCCAATGTACGGGTAAGAATTTCCATGCGAGTAAAAGCGAGTAATTCAGGAATCTAAGCCACAAGCAAAAATCCCAGGTTTTAATTTTGTGGACCCAGATTCTCTTTTCAGATACTCATGGCAACGTCGAAATGCACTGTTGTCGGTTGTACTCATCGACGTAAATCTCTAGACCAATGACGAAATAAGAGAGTGGACAGATAAATATGCAACGTATCATGTTACCGGCTGGCTCCACGCGGGTTTGGCCAGTGGCGTTGCATGAGGACTCATCTATATTACATTGCTTTAAATATATATTATTTTTTAAATGTATTCGCGTGTATATTAAATGTTATTTTTTAAATTATTATGGAAAAATAGATAAAAAGTAGGAGTATTTATGAAACACATAAGCATTAGAGAATATAAAGTTGTGTGATTACTGTACCAAGCAAGACTAGCGTTTTCAAATAAAATACGTGTTTTTTTAATTAGTTGACTTTTTTATTACATGTCATTATTCTATCCTAAAGTATAAAAAATCTTCAGAGAAAATAATATACAGTGCCCGCGAAAAACTATACTAGATATAGGTAATTTTTTCCATACACGATGTATAGAAAAAAATACCTATTAATTATTGATTTCTCAAAAAAAATTCTTGTTAAAGGTGGGTGCACGAAGAAAGAATAATATACAGGGCCCGCGAAAAACTATATAGGTATTTTTTCCATACATGATGTATGGAAAAAAATACCTAATAGATTTCTCAAAAAAAATTCTTGATAAAAGTGGGTGCCCAATGAAAGAATAATTTTGCCACTATCAAACATATTAGGTATTTTTGAACCCCTGCATATCGGGCCTAATTTTTAATACTGTCAAAATTATTTTTTCTTTATGCACCCAGTTTTTTTCCAGAATAGGATTTTCTGAGAAATCAATATTAAAGTTTTCTTATACGTGGTACAGACTTTCCCACTGGCAAGGATTCAAAGTATTTTTATTCAGTTTAATTATTAATTGAATAAAACAAACTATTTTATGCTTAAAAATATTTATTATTACACAATTTAAAAAAAGTAAGAAGTATAATATATATAACTATAAGTATAATATATAACTTAAAATCTATATTACTGTCCCTTAAATAAAATCAGTTTTGTTAATTGGTTTCTTACTGGATCTGTCACTTCTGATTTCCGTTTGGTGATAAAATGAATTCTAACATTTAAATATTTTTTTACCACAGATTCAATTAGAAAATATATATGGTTATTACTACAACTTAAAATATGTTCATTTAAACATTTAAAAAATTGTTCTTCAATGCAAGAAAACATTATTTTATTTATTAGAAATTTAATAAAATTGGGCCTTGTTAACTTATTTTCGTAAACTCTTATAAAATGTTCAACAATTTTACAAATATTAATCACATCTTCTGAGGGATATGTTAATCCACCATGATTTTTTCTTTCTATAAGGGAATTCAGAAAGTTTTCCCTACTTCCAAGTATCGCCCCAATACAGTGTTCACACTTTATTTTTTTTTGTAAGTGATGCGATACAAATCCGGCTATATAAATGACAATTTGTTGTGAACAATTACTAATAATATCAGGGTTCATAATATATTCATGGTCTCTTAAAACTACTTCTGTTATATCATTTGCTACTATTTCTGTGTCAGATGGTATCACACTGCAATTTATATTAATAATTGGATTTTCAGACCTACTGTAGCCTGTTAATATTGGAATATCTTCCAGAGGAATGCAATTTCCCATTCCACCTGGGCGGATTTCTGCTTGAACTAACAGCCTTTTATAGGCTGCTGTAAATTGACGTGCTGTAGGGTTATTATTATACCCTCCCTTTGATCTTACCGAGCAAAAAAAAAGTTCAAGGTGATCCTGACTGACCTTATATAATGGCAAATAAATTATAGATTTTTGTTTAGCAACAAGATCATTGTAGAGCAATAAACTACTTTTTAAAGAAATTATTATGCCTATAAAACCAGTCTTTCGCCTTGAATTAATAACTAATTCCCCATCACTAAACTTTAAAGTAGAAATATACAAAACTGCATTGTTTATGAAAGATGTCATGGTTTCAACATTTTTTTCACATAGAGCTTTTTTATATCCTGGTGGAATAAGAGATCTACTATTTAGGATATCGAAGGAATAATTAAATATTTTGATAAAATTAGCAGTTGCCTTACATCCTATAAAAGTGTTTATTTTCAGCTGGTCTTCACAATAAATTAAGGCATCTGCGACTGACTCACTAAGAAGTTGAACGGCCAGTTTCACCTTCATTTTTTGTTTGAAAAAATTTAGGTGACTCTTACGGAGTTTATTTCCCAAATGCAAGCCCTCAGAGTCTTGTAATTTTTCCAGTTTTTCAATATACTCCCACTTAATTGTATTCCCTTCCCCATCTATTATAATTTTTTTTCCCCAAAAGTATTCCTAACTAATTTGACCATATGGCAGGGGTCATAGAAAATATAAACTTGCCTATTTTGATATTCAAAATAGGGTTTTAATTGTGGCAAAGTTACATTGCAGCCTAATGTTTGGGCCATTGACACATTAGATGGAGCTCCATCAAATGTGAGGGAACTAACCTGTGTCCCTGTTTGACAAATTAATTGTATGCATTGTGAAACAAGTGCACTTTTCTGGTTCCCACTTAGACCATCAACAAAAAAATACCCTACAGGAAGCTTCCACCGCCCATTTATACAGGTTACCAATAATACAAAGGCCTCTTTGGCCATTGCATTGGTATCATCCTTAAAGTCAACCCCAAAATGTATGTAGCCATGAAACTTCTTTCCATCCCACTCAACATGTTTGCGTATGGACATTTCATCGATTATAAGTGATAAAATTACAGCCTTGCCTGAAGACGCAACATGCTTTTTTAGCATTTCAAATGCTTCATTTGTGAATCCAGGCTCGGCATTTACATTCTTAAACCATTTACCTATGGTGCTTCTGTGTGGTAAACAAGAATCAAAAGTATCCCTAACATAATCGTGGCCTTTAGGAGAGAAAAAACTCAGAGAAATTGCAAATTTTCTCAAATTTGGAGAATATTTTTTCCCTTTTCCCATTTTACGTTTCCATAATTCTTTCGTTATGGTAGGCATACCTTCCAATAATGATACATTTTCATCAGATACTAAATTTTTGGATTTTAACTGTTTTAAAACCATTTTTAGGGATGAAATTTTTTTTATATATCTTTTAACCTTTTGACCCAATACTCTGATTTTCCTTGACTTCTCTCGACTTCTAGTTACTTCTCGGAACAACTGCCTTTTAAGTTTTTTTCTTCTTGGACTTTCATCTCCTTGGGACATGACTGAAGTACTTGGTGTAGCAGGTGATTCCATGACACTTGGCTCTTCGCGAACACGCCTTTTTCGTTCCTGTAAAAATATATATGATAAGTACACTAGTACAATGTTCATAATCTTAAAAGTTTGTATGACCGGTTTGTTTTTTTTTAATATATTACCCAAACTAAGATATGTATATTTTATATAACATATACCTGTTTTGGTTGTAAATACACTGGTAGTTCTAGAAATATTGTGGGTACAGCATCATTTAGCAGACGAACTCTTTCACCAGCACGATAAAAAAGAGTTTTTTCAAAATGTTTTGAACAAAGCCTGTCTGTTAAAGAAGGTTTCCAGTCTGCAAGTTTCGTATTTTGTATCCAAAGTTTTGCCCTTTCTGGATCTCTTGGAAATCTAGAACAAAAATAAAAATGATTTATGAAAAAAAAAAGTTTATTTTAAGAATTATATAATGACTATGTATATTACTAAAATGCATAGGTTTTATTGCCAAAAAATGTCTGGTCAAGTGACGTTCTGCACTAGAAAGCAACAATAGGACAATTAAACATATTTTAGTTGAAGGCTTGATGCTTGATGAAAGGTATAACTCACCGAGTATCTCACATTATCTAAATACTGTATTTGTTCAGTAAGGTTTATAATAATTAGTAACGATAAGATAATAATAATTATCTTTTTCATTACAAAAAAATCATTCAAATAAAATCTATGCATAAAAGACAGATCATATGACATTTCTGATGAAAAAGGTTCCTTGTCTAATACATAATAGGTATTTATTTTTATTTTCCATCTGTATTTACTTGAAATATTATTATTTTTTAAAATATTATATTATTATCGTCATGAAGAGGATTATTTCACCCCATAATAAAATATTATTGCATACTTTCATTAATTTAATATTATTTATCTAAAAAGAATGCACGCCTCTGGGTGATGAAATCGCCTAACTGCAAATTAATTGTATGAATTAGAGATTATGAATGAAAATGTTAATCAATTTAAGTAAAATTAATAAGAGACGTTGGTATACATGGTACCTTAATAATACTTTAAAATATTTGCAATTTCTTGTCTTTTGACTGAAGTATGGTATAAAATAGGCCGTAATGCAAATAGTCGATGTAGAATATTTACCTATGAAACGTAACTCCTGACTCTTTTCTATCAATACGGCTTTTACAGCCGTAAGCACAACAATACACCATATTGTTTATCACAAAATCAAAGTCTTTATTTCACTTTTAACAGCACAAAACACAAAAATAAACACTGGCTCCACTACGAATGTTTGGCTCCTAATAATGGCGTCGCATCAATTTTCGGTCACACAAACCACTCGTAGCCGTATAGCGCATTTACCTGTCCACTCTCTTATTTCGTCATTGCTCTAGACTGCTAGAAGAGGCCACTTTCTGCCTCTGTTACGTATGTTAGTGTCTAATGCCTCTTCCATTTCCATCTCTTTCTATAGACAAAACATGCGCTTGTGCGGCATAGGTAACTAGGTAAGACTCACAGCATTCTAGAAATGTATGCTATTGTTGTAGTTGAATTTCTATTTCATCATTTGTCCTTCTCGTTCATTCTCCCGATTTTTATTAAACTAAGTTAAAAATATTAATTTGACTCGAAGGCTGATGGTTTCTTTTCTTTATTAATACCTACTATTGTTGAAACAAGGTGTAAGTGGTGTAGCATTTCGTGATATCGTGTTTATAAGTCCTATTCATATTTGATTAATTTTATACAATGTATTCATCACGTTGTTTATATTGTAGTTTGTGGTAGTGTTAGTAATCATGGATAAATGGTTAATAAAAATATTAAGTCCTTAATCATACTTAGGTATTTAGGTACTTATATGGTTTATTTTAATTCTTCATAAGCTATTTGTATTTGCAATATGTATCTACTTTAGCTACGTAAACAAAATATATTTTTAAGTATATAAAAAAATGTTTTTTTTATTAAAATAAAAGTTTCGTTTAAATGTACAATTATTGAGATACACAAAATAGGTTTATCATATTCATGTGCTTTGGTATGGTATCCCATTATCCCAATGAAAATGTTGGCAACGTTGGTGTGGTCCATGCAAATTAACCTTTCGTTCGTTCTATGGGACCTCGAAACGACATCGACCACAATAATTCGTTTGAAATTAGTTTTATTATTGTCAATGAATTAATAAAATTTTATAATTGCATCAATTCCATACTTTAAATTCTAATTTCATTCATGTGGGTAAAATTGCGGGTAATTAGAAATTATGCTGCGGGTAAAAGTGGGTAATTCACAAACACACCCCGTACAATCCGAAATTTGAGATTGGCAGCACTGATAGTCAATAAACAAGCCTGTCAACTCAACTAGATTAGATTTTAACCAATATTTTAAATTTTAACATGGAGTCTTCCGGTTCGTCTCGTCGAATGCAGATCTCTGTGTTGTTAGCATAAGTGGTGCCACGTGATCGGTTTTGCTGCTTTATTTCGGGGGGAAACGGGAGACTCAACCGCTCAGTGTGGAAACTAACGACCCCGCTAGAAAGGGAGCAGACGCTATGAACGTGTGAGGCCTAGTTGTTCCTGCATTCTATCCCGTTCGTCTGCCGCAATTCTACATAGAATATTAGCGTAATGGCCGCTACGTGGCGGGAGTGGGAGGGGTAAGGGGATAGCTTGAAAGAAAAGGTCATCTCGTGATATCAGTAGTACTCTCAAGGGGCACCTAGTGGAAGCCAAGATGCATTTCAGAATTTAAAAGAGGAAAATATCAAGAGTTATTTGAAAAATTCGGGGTGTTCGGGAGCTAAGAGCTCGCCATCCGGACATCCTACCTATTGGGCTGGAGAATGGCGCTGAAAGCAAAAAAGTGGCAGCCGACTCCATTTTGAGAAAGAAAGAAAGAAGAAAGAAATTTTAACATTCCAAAATGGTGACGACGCTTGTTGATCACCGGTTTTGTTTACTATCGGAGACTGGCTGCATTTTTCGTGTTATATTTATTTACTAATACAATTTTAGTGCATATATTTGTCATGATTTTTATTTCTTAGACAGAGCGGTGCGAATTTAATCCCGGAGTTCAGTTAATTTAGGCAGAGTTCAGTGTTTGATTTATAAATAGTTGTAAATATATTTTGTTGTGTTTGATTTATAAATAGCGGTGGTCGCTTGGTTTTAGTAAAAATCTTTAAAAGTAAAGTAGTCCTTAAGGACTGATTTAAATAATAATTTTTACGGTAATTTAAAGTCCTTGTAGAGGGTCTCTCAGGACTATATTTTCGTTGAGTTTGGGTTATAAATAGCGGTTGCCGCATGGTTTTAGTAAAAATTTTAAAAAGTAAAGCAGCCCTTAAGGGCTGAATTAAGTAATGGTTTTTATGGTAGCTTGTCTCTCAGGAATATATTTTCGTTGAGTTTGGTTTATAAATTGCGGTAGTCGCACGCTTTTAGTGAAAATCTTTAAAAGTAAAGTAGCCCTTAAAAGCTGATTTAAATAGTAATTTTTACAGTAATTGAAAGTCCTTGTAGAGTGTCTCTCAGGACTATATTTTCGTTGAGTTTGGTTTATAAATAGCAGTGGTCGCACGGTTTTAGTAAACATTTCGTAAAGTAAAGTAGCCTTTAAGTGCTGAAATAAATAATAATTTTTATGGTAGCATAAAGCTCTTATAAAGTGCCCCTCAGGACTATATTTTTGTTGAGTTTGATTTATAAATAGCGGTGGTCGAATGATTTTAGTAAAAATCTTTAAAAGTAAAGTAGCCCTTGAGGTCTGAATTAAATAATTATTTTTACGGTAACTTAAAGCACATAAGAAATGTCTCTCAGGACCATATTTTCTTTTAGTTTGGTTTATAAATAGCAATGGTCGCATGTTTTAGTAAATTTTTTTAAAAGTAAATTAAATAATTATTCTTATGGTAGCGTGTACTGCTAGAGAAGCCAATTACATGTTTAAAATTTGGTAAAGTTTTTTCAATAAATTAAGATGGTAGCAAGTTTTCTATTCTGGTCAGCAAATTATGCACACCCATTATTTCACTGTATTTATCCCATAGGCATTGACTTTATACATCTTTAAAGCCAATGCCATAGATCACACTAGTTTTGAATTACATTACATATGATATGATCTAAAGTAGGTATATTTTTATTTGTTTTTCTATTTATGATGGAATTATAATTCATGAAAACTCATGCCAACCGCCAGGGTCTAGTGTTTTTGATTTTGCTTCGAATAAGATCTAAGTGTATAACTGGTTGCCTCTATGGAAATGTAATTCATGTTTTTAAAGCAGGCCTTGCAATGAGGGAGGATATTTAAGCCAATGGCATTTTGTCGTTCTTCAAATAAATTTATGATCCTTTGTTTCTTTTATTTGCTTCTTTTCCATTTCCCCTTTCATTTCGTAATTTGCGTTGATACCGAACGTTGTGTACATTTCTTTCCCGTTTATTAAAGAAAAAAAAAAGAGTAATACAATGTCGAAAACCGGTGTAGTAGTAGATTTGGTAAGTAAAAAAATCCGTTTTTCATTAATTTCATATTGTTAGTCATATGCGATAAGAAGACTTGCTTTTCTACAGCATATCTACAACTGGAGACCATCCTGCATAGGTACTAAGTATTCACAAAAATAACATGGCGGACGAACCACGACCGCGCGTCTTGCTGCGCCGACTTGAAATTTTAAAACTAAATTTTTATTTTCGAGCTACGAAAATGCAGAGGATATTATTGCTTAAATTGTATTATCAAAAAATTCGATATCCAGGTTTTATTGAAAATTCTTTCCAAATACCTAATTCCTCATATAGTAAAAAAAGCTCTTAGATTAGGTTAAGTTAGGATTGATTAGGTTTGCAGTTAAAAAAGAGCACGGTAGCGCGCAAACAAAATTAAAACGACGATTTTTTAACAAAAGCTATACCTACTGTTAGGTGGATATGTCCCGTTAGGCGTTAGATTAGTCCAGGTTCGTCCATAAAACCATAATAAATAATAAAGTGTATAATAAATGTTAAGACTACACTAGTTAGTACACAGAGTCGTCGGTAGTGACGCTAATATAGGAAACCTTCCTTTCGCGAGTCGACCGGCTTGGATCACCGATCGACTTTAGTAAAAGCCAATAGGGTCTAGGGAGTATAAAGTCTGGTACACAAACTCAAAATGGTGTTAGTTCTTGCTCCTCCTAGTAAAAATATAGGTGATGGCTCATTGGATTCGGGATGATGACGTCTAGAAAAATGTGCGAAAACCGGCATATAAACAATTTCAAAAGTTATTAACAAACAAATAAGAGGTATAAAAAAAGGATTTTATAGTTTTGTTGCAAATAACTTGAAAACCACTAACATTTAAAAAATTTTAAAGAAATTTTCTTAAAAGGGAAGAAATTTTCAATATAAATGTCCCTACTCTGTCCTATTTTTAATAATTTTTATTTTATAACCGTAACAAGTAAAAAATGTATACTATTAAATAATAATTTAGAAATGAATAAAAAATACAGTATCATCTAGTTACTTGAGGAAACAATATTCCACTGAAAAAAATTTCTTCACTAATTCTTCGTTAAAGGAGCCTGTTGTTAATTACCATTTTTTAAAGAATTTTCGTTTATATTTAAAGTTGGGTAATTGTTAAACAAAAGCCACTACAATTATTTCGTTTCGTGGAGACTTTATCACGACTATGCTATATAAGATTATGATATTATGATTAATTGTTATAAACTTTTAGTTAGTAATCACTGAAAGTATCAAAAAACGTATTTTTTTTAGTTTTTTGTTAGCTTCAATAATTAATAGATTATAACAATTAAAAACATCGTAATGTCATAATCTTACATAGTATTGTTGTAAGACTTCACAAAGCGAAATAATTTTAATGGCTTGTATTTAACAATTATTCGACTTGAAATATAAACGAAAACTTGTTAATTAACAATACACTCATACTACGAAAAATCAGTGATTTTTTTTCAGTGAGACATTGGTCCTTCAAGTGTTTATATGATACCTTAAATGAATATTTAATGCTATATTTTTTTACTTCTTACGGTAGGCTTTGGGGCATCGTAAAGGCTAAGCACTAGCCGCGCGGAGCTCTATTTTCCACATAATAAATTAAAATTAATAATATGGAGACAGACGGGAGTTTTTTATTGGAATTTTCTTCCTGTATAAGAATCTGTTTTTAAAATTTTATTAAATGTTAATAGTTTCCGAGTTATCTGCAGAAAATGAACTCCATTTTTAAATCTTAATTTGTTAATAACTTTTCAAATTGTTTATGTGCGGGTTTGAAACTTTTTTAGATTTTTCTAGACGTAGTCCGATGCCAATGAGTTCTTACTCATATTTTTACTAGCAGTAGCAAGAATTAACACCATTTTGAGTTGTGAACTGGGCTATTAAAAGGGATCCGTTAAATTCTTGGTGTGAAGTCTGGTGGCTAAGTGATAGGGTGCTCCAGTTGCATTGTAAAGGATGTGTGTTCTAATCCCGGTTATTGGGGATGACTTTTTTAATTTTTTTTAACAAAACTTATAATTTTGTAAATATTTATGTTTTAAAAATTATTGGATTGTGCTTTGGTTAACCTTGGTTAGGCCTTTTTTTCCAGGTGATGCAAAAAAGTATATCTATATTAAAACCATAATAAATTATTAAAAGTGACAGAAGTCAGGAAGTAACAGATCATAAATAAATGGCTGTTTGCAAAGTCGAGTGTAGAAGTCACGCGCCTAAAAAAAGCATCAGACTATAGTATCCCTAATAAAAGCAGTCCTGAGGAAATCGAAAAGGAAGGGTAGCCCTAGAGGGATAAACAGCCCCCTTAAAACAAAAAAAATATTTTAAAAACATTTAATTTTTTTAAAAACGATTAAACATCTCAAATTTTGCATAGAGAAATATTTATAAAATTTTTTATTTAACTTGCTTTCTTCGTATGTCTGTCTTTCCGGTTCAAAAGTTTTAATCCATTTTTCAAGCACTTGCTGGCATCGGATTAAGCTAAAATTTGGCATACTATGTAACTTCGGTTGACAATGCGATAATATGGTAATATGGAGTAAAAAAATCGTGAATATCTTATATAGACTGCGTAAAAAATTTGAAATGCTAGGAAATAAATTTCAGAAAATCAGAAAAAAATTTTACTTGCTGCAAAAACAAGATTGGCGTAAAAAATTGTGAACTTCTTATACAGTGTGCGTAAAAAATTTGAAATGCTACATAGTGTTAGTTAGCTTAAATTTAGCATACCAATGTAATTTCGGTCACAATGCAATAGTATGGTACGATGGAGTAAGAAAATTGCGAATACCTTATACAGGGTGCGTAAAAAATAATGCTAAAAAGTACAAAATAAAATAACGTAAAAAATATCTTTATAAACAAGTTTGTATTTATAACCCATTAAACTAAATAGTAAAAATAATATTTTAATGTATGAAGTTAAATAGTAAAGCTACAGAAATACACCTGCATTATCACAGAGAACTTTTAAAACTTGAATATTTTCTTAAAAGCTTGAAGCGGGGGACGTCATGATACTTGAAATAAAGCTTCAAGCTTTTATGAAAATGTTTAACTTAATTCTTAGTGAGGGGGGGTTTTCTGTAGCATTACTATTTAACTTCGGATGCTAAAATATTATTTTTTTCTTTTTAGTTCAATAGATCATAAATAAAAATCATCATCATAAAAATATTTTTTAATTTTATATAATTTTTCTACTATACATGGTATCCCTAAGAGGATGAAACAGCCCCCTGAAAACGAAAAAAAAATCAATCAATCAATCAAAAATTAGCTTCATTAACGAACGACGAAATACGTCAAATTTATTTTTTTATATATCATTAAGTACGATAAATAATTTTTGTTTATCTGCATACAGGATAGCTCTAGGGACGTACAGCAGTCCCCAAAAGAACGAACATAACATATATCTTTAAAATTTAGTTTAAAAGACAACCGGTGAAACACTTCTGGCATGACCACATCACTTCAATTGCTATAGCAGCTGCAAAGAAAGCCTCTCTTTCAATCCTTAACATCTTTGACTATGTCCAAAGAAAGGCTGTTCGCCTGATTGATGATCTTCACTTGCATCTTTAGAGCTTCGTCGAATTGTGTGAGACCTGTCTCTATTGTACAGATACTACAATAGAGTCTGTTCTGATGAATTATCATACATTATGCCTTACTTAGTCATTACTGCCAGGAATACACGAGCTTCGACCCACATGCATCCCTTCACCGACCAGCTCCAAAGATCCAGGACCTCTCACTTTGTTCGCTCCTTTATTCCCAGAGTGTCCCGATTATGGAATGTGTTAGGTACCAGCAAATTTCTTTCCCTCTTTTCCTAATCAGCTAGTCTTTAAATCCCGCATCAATAAAAATTTCCTTCTCTTCACTTAAAGCAATCAAGGTTCCCAGTACTTAGGCCTTTGGCGTTCGTGGTCTGCACAAAAAAAAACTAGGTATAAAATTTCTGTTCTCACAAAATTTCTAAGCGCAGGTAAAACAAGGATTGTTTACGTAGTTTTCAATAATTAAAACAGATACTTTTAAGAACTACCTATTCTTAAGGCTACACTGCAGTGCATTCAAGTGCATGTGTTGATATTGCCAGAAAACCTTATGTTTTACTTCCCTCGTAAAAAGAAAGTATTGTAATCGTGAAATAATCACCTACGGGGATTTTTACAGAAAAATTTGTTCTCTCATTTCAGTCGGTCTGTCGTTCTGTCTGTGCGCAAAATGGCATCCTAAGAAAATGTTTAAATATTTGGTAAAATTCCTTTTCCTTGAGTAAAACTTTCTTTTTATGGAAGTAAAAAATAATTTACATAACTTATTTTTTATAGACTATGTAAGTAAAGTTATGAAAAATAAATAATAATAATACTAAAAATAAATACAAAAAATGGGTAAATTCGCCTTTACTCACAACTTCCCCTATTCTAACATTCAATTATACACAAGTAAAAAATATTAGAGGGGACATCTCAATTTATAACGGCAAAATATTGCAAAATGTTCTTCTTTCAACATCTATTTTTTTTAAATTTATTCATACCAGCATGGATGGGTCGAAAAAGTTTAAAACTTCAAAAAATAAAAATTGTCACTAATAAAAAAGGATTTAATCCAAACGTTTCACAAATACGTATGATAGTATTTCTGATTTCAATGATCTAGTAATAAAAACTGGTAGTTGTTACGAAATGATCGATAAGATTTATGTGTTAGGAGCAAGTGAAAGGAATTGTTTGTTAGCGGTGAGAATATATGATCACGAAAAGTATCCTGATAGGAGACAAACACGAGAAGTGCTTTTGAACAGTTTGATGAGACGGGAAATGTAGAATACACGAAAACTGATCGTGCCAAACCCATTTTTTAACTAGTTTGGACTTGGCTAGGACAAATTAACAACTAGTTTAAACTAGTTGCTAAGTTGTCCACCTTAGAGTAATTAGAATGTAAAAATTAAAAAATATATATAACAATCAAAAAACAATACTAAGTAACCAATCGTATGAAACAACAAAACAAACAAAAACTACTTAATTAGATGTTTGAAATGACCGCCGTTTTGTTCGACACAAATATTTAATTAAGATTTGAAAAGATACGCTAACATCTCTTAATGTATTAAAATTAATATTATTAAATACGCTTTGGATTCTTTCCTTCATATTTTCTTTTGTAGTCGGAGGTGTTTGACAGACTACATTTTTAACAAAGCCCTAAAGCCTCTTATGTCCAGCGTTCTTGGAATTGTTCATTAAGAAATTTATGAATGTCAGCCATATGGTGAACTGGGGCACCGTCATGCATAAACCATATTTGATCACGGACGTTAATAGGGATTTGGTATAATAGAGTTCTAAAATCTTCCCTCAAAAACTGGAGATATCGGTGTACCCTAAACCTTTCAACAAAAAATGCGGACAGATGACAAAATTTCCTACAATTCCATCACAGACGTTAACAGACCACCTATTTTGGCTAATTGTGCGAATATATTGATGGATTTCAGTAGCGTTATAATGAAAATTATGTCTATTGACATTTCCTTTTGTAGAATCTTGCTTCATCAGTAAATAACACAAAGTTAGTAAATCTTGGCTCTCTCTGAATTTGTTGTTGTGCCCAGTGAAAAAAATCTAGTCCCCTGTTATAATCATCTTCATGCAATTTTTGAAGGAGTTTTTTTAGAATTCGTAGCACAACGTTTTTACTTACATCTGTTTCCATTGCCATTCCTCTTGAGCCAATATGTGGGTCTTCTATAACTCGTTCTCATTTAAAACAGGTTTGGCTCGATCAGTTGTCGTGTATTTTACATTTCCCGTCTCATCAAACCGTTGTATAAGCCCTTCAAAAACGCTTTTGTGTGGTTGTCTTCTATCAGGATACTTTTCGTGATATATTCTTGTCGCTAACAAACAATTCTTTTCACCTGCTCCTAACACATAAAGCATATCGATCATTTCTTGTCTATTAAAATTCATCTTTGTGTCTTACAATATAAATTGTACTTAGTTTTTAATGCAAGACATAAATGTGGTCTCTTAACGTGAAATGTACGTCTAATATTTTCGAAAAGTAGTCATAAATCTTAAATATGACTGTATAGACCCCACAAACCCTATGTTGGGTGAATGGCCAAAATGGAGGAATGTGAAAATATATAATATACATGGCGTTTCATTTAAATTAATCGAGAAAATTTGCATCCTCCAAATATAAATTGTACTTAGTTTTTAATGCAAGACATAAATGTGGTCTCTTAACGTGAAATGTACGTCTAATATTTTCGAAAAGTGATCATAAATCTTAAATATGACTGTATAGACCCCACAAACCCTATGTTGGGTGAATGGCCAAAATGGAGGAACCTGAAAATATATAATATACATGGCGTTTCATTTAAATTAATCGAGAAAATTTGCATCCTCCAGGATTTTTATTTACTCTGTATACCGTTATTAAAAATATTAAAGAAAAATACCGCAGTTGTAAGAAGACCACATTTGTTTGATTGATCAGTTTTTATCATGCTAAAATTATTTATGCTAACGCATTAAAAAAACAGGGCGTCAAATGTACCTCTGATATTTTCGAAAAGTGGCCATAAATGTTGAATGACTTTGTAGAGACCCCACAAACCCATATATTGAATGAATGGCCAAAAAGGGAGGAACCTGAAAATAATACAAAATACAGGGTGTTCCATTTAAAAAATATATAAGTTTGGTTTGTGGCAAACTTATCCTCAACCTTGTATAATCGAAAATAATTGTAGATTGTAGCTCTCAGCAGTCCCTACAACTTTCGCATATTTTTTTTCTAGCTCCCACTATAACCGAGCTAATGGACTTAAACGCACTGTTGGACCACCCTGTATTATACATTATTATCTAATTATCGTTATATATACGTAATGAAATTCTGTACGAGGGAAGTTCTGGGTAAAAGCGAATTTACCGTTTCTTTTTTAGTTTGACTTTTATCTAGTTTTTCGGTTAAATTTCCCATTTTATTTAATTAGCGATTAGCCTCTAATACTTGAGCGGTTCTGGTAAAAGGGTTTTGACACATAATCTTTGTTATCGATATACAGACACGCCCTACAAATGTAACGCATTGTAGTTACTTTTGATAACCGCAATTACAAACAGCAAAAGAAGGAATATCTCAAAAGCGTTCAGAATCATGGAGGAAAAAAAAGGTCTTTATAAAAAAGATTTAAAACACATTTCATAAAGATGTTTTTTTTAAATGGATTTTACTATTAATAAAAAATAACTATTAAATAAATATTTACATCTTCGTTTTAATTCCATGAGGTATCTTTTTCCTTTTATCCATTGCTCGTATTTATATTTCAACTGCATATGAACCTGGAATAAGGCCTTCCTAATTTCAGAATGCTATTATTAACTGCTACTTCATATTTTACAGGTTTTACATGCAAATATTGTAAAGAATTCCGTAAAGTCGTTCCAGCTTTCAAAGAAATATGTGAAAAGGCTTATGAAAATATCAGTGCTTAACATAATCTATCAAAGGGTCGATGTCTCCCAAAATGAATTCGAGCCCAAAATGTACGAAAATGTTCCTTATGTAGTCTTTAAAAGGAAATCGCAAAATAAATTCATCAGGATCTATCATGCTGTTTCTTGTGGAATAATTGATGCTATAGAAAATGACTATGTAAGTATTTAGAGATAAATTTGTAATTATGAAATAGAATTGATATTTTTGATTTAATTTATTTTTTTTTTGGTCGAAAATATATAGGCCATCGATGTTACACTTAGCATGTAGTACTGTTCAAGTGTGATTAACGTTTCGTTTTTGATTTTGTCATATCGAGCAATCTGTTGCTTCAGACCTCCCAGGGTACAAGCTTGCCTGATAAGGGTAAAATCCCAGAAATCATGATAGCAGGAGGGTACCCTGTGTCGTAATTAAAAGCAAATCTTCTGTAGGCCGTTTTGCACCTTTTTAGAATTTTATATTTTTGCTATTATATATATCTATGTATATATATATATATATATATATATATATATATATATATATATATATATATATATATATATATATATATATATATATATATATATATATATATATATATATATATATATATATATATATATATATATATATATATATATATATATATATATATATATATATATATATATATATATATATATGTTTTGATTTGTACTCGTTTTCGACTTTGTTACACAACCCTGGGGCAGGAATATTACCATATTTAGTATCTTAGAAAACACCTACCGATCGATAAATCAGGTTTTCATTCAAAAAGACATTTATCTACTTAAATTATATATACTTTATATGGATTAAGTCCTCTTTGTTTTCCTTACCTTTTTGGTATGATAAGGGCCATATTTTGGAAAATTTACTGATTCCCGCGATCTTTTTTTACTTTTGAGGTCTCAATCTTCATTGTAAATATTCTTTACACGGTCCTCCCTCCGACTTCAAAGACGAAGTCATTTTCTTTCTTCTTTACATTTTTTTAATTTGAAGAAAAAATGTAACATAACCTGTATTTTGGAAATCTTTTACTCAGTCCACGTGGACTGATTGAACACCTGCCAGTGCTTAGCTGTCCTGGGATGAGTTAACACTCTACAGTTCCACTGCAGCTTTTCGGATCAAAGATATCTCTGATTAGCAATGTAAAACCTAATCTGAGTATTACGGTTTCTAACAGTACATACATCGGTTAGATAATAGTAATACATATTTTGTACATATTCATATATACATAGATCCTTTGATCAAGGAATTGAAATTTGAAAGATTTAGTTATTCGGGTCTTCTTTTTTTAAGAAAATTTCAATGCATAAAGTGTAATTTATCAGAGTTGGTTGTAAAGTGTAATTTTTAATAAAATTGTTGTTTGATATTTATTGCCAAAATTGATTTCAAATCTCTTATTGATAGCATTATAAATCTTTTTTTAATTATAAAAGGTAAAGTAAACAGATTGTAACTTATTTCAAGTGTTTCATTTTTATCAGTTATTTTCAGAGCAAAATTTCTCAGTTACGTGGCTGTTCTTCTCTGCATAATATGCATCAGAAAGTTATAGCTCAGCACTCTTCATTAACTCATTATGCTTAGATACTCCAGTGAGGAATCCAACTAAAATATTCCTACAGAGTGAGACATCTTCTTTTTGTTGTTATTAGCAAGATTGATTCTTAGTCTTTTACGAATGGAAAAATACAATGTGATTTCATTCTGAGTATACATCCGTTCACTACTGTCGTGCTGAAAAGAACAGTTTTGCTGACGTTTCGCCAAAATCACATTTGGCATTTTCGAAGCTTTCTTTCTCGCGTCTGGATATACACCCGAAATGAAAACACATTATATATTTCATTATTTTTGCTTCTTTAGATATACGTTATATAGATCCAAAGACAATATAGAATTAATTGTCGTTTTGTCTGAGGGGCTCGAGCACCAAAGCACTTATATGCAAACCGCCACTACCTGCAGATTGCAGTCATTGCTGAAGAATATAGTTTTATATTTGGACCGGCCTCGAAGGCTTGAGGCTTAAGCTCTGACCTAAGTATAGTAAATTTTGAGGTATGAGAAAGTAACTACCTGCCTTTAAGTAAGAGCGGTTTTAAGTAATAAAAGAACATTGTGAATTTGGGAGGTAAAAAAGCAACTATAGGCCGTACTTATCGTGGTAGGTACTTAAATATACTAACTAAATTAACCTTTAGTCAAAGTTTACAGAATAATATTAATTCTGTAACCTTTCTTTTAGTTATCTGTCCACTAGTGTTAAAATAACTTCCGAATGGCAAATATATGGCGCCCATGGTGTGCACGGAGTATTTATCCCTCACTTTCTCCCGTCGTTTCTTCCCATTGCAAAAATAGAAAATATTTATCTGTGGATGCCAAAGAAATTATAAACAACGTTTATGTAACCTTTACCATATGCGAAGTTATGAACAAACAAAACGTTTTAGAAGAGACCTCTATTTTGACCAAAGTACCAGTACAGTACAAGCTATTTGGAAAATTGTGAACAATCCTATTGTAGAGAGCAAAATAAGAAATGAAAGTGGTAACTTTTCAAAGTTAGATCGAGGTGATGAGGAAATAATGCGGCGCAAAAATGTACGAGCTTTACGAAGAACAAAGTTTTCCCACATTGGATTATTTACTACAGAAACTTGAAAATTATGAAACTGGAATTAAATGTGGTCGAACTACTCTGTGGAAAGTATTAAGCGAATTGGTTTTAAATTTTAAAAAATCAATAAAAAACAAATTAAAATGGAATCCAGGAGGCTTCAGGAATAGCGTCTGGATTTCTTGAGCAAAATTAAAGAGTAATTACTTATTTAGATGACACTTGGTATCACACTCACGATAATCCTTCAAAAGGTTGGGTTTATTTCAGCGACAAATGTAAAACAAAAGGTTCATCAAACTAAAGATGGATGGGTTCCAAATGCTCTTTCTGTGTTTTCAAAAAATATTAAACACTTTTGTTTTGATTATCATGAGGATACAACGTCAGAATTATTAGAAGATTGGTTCAAATCAAACGTAAGTTGGTTCCCCCCAAATAGCGTTATTGTGATGGACGACGCTAGTTACCATGTAGGCAGTTAAATAAAGTCCCATGTTGGAAAGATAGAAAAGCCAAAAGACTATATAAAAAAGGAACCAATTGAACTGTTAAAGTGTTTTATTATAAGAAAAGAGTGTGTATGCGACGGTTATGCAGAAAGTCTAGAGTATTCGGTAATAATACTTCCACCATTTCATTGGATATTTAATCTAATCAGCCATATAGGGCACGAACTAAAATCCGGAATTCGTCGAAATATTTCACCTACTTTAAATGTGAGTGTATTAAATCTTATCGAAAGGGAGGTATTAAAAATTCGTGTAAGTAGTTGGGCAAATTGTGCTTCACACGTAGAAAAAGTAGGACAGTCTTATATTCAAAGTTTTAATAAAATAGAATAGTTAATTATTAATGTAGATGATAATAGCGATAGTGATAGTGATTTCAATAGTGAGTAATGAGTAAACTATAAAAAATAAAACTATTTGTATATTAGTAATACCATATTTAGGTTTCATTTCAATTTCAAACGCAAGATAATTATTTAAATACGGAATCCAGACCTGTTTCAACAACCTTCCAAATTTATGGTACTTAATCCTAAATTATATTATTATACTAGTTGGACTTAGGTGGCCATTTTATTATATATCTGAATGTACTTTATATTCAAAGATCAATTATATTCCGAATAGACGATCCATCTAATGTAAAATAAAATAGGTACCCCCTAAATGGATCCCAAGTTTGTATTATATTTCTTATAGATCCATCGAGAGATTTCCGGGTAGCTCAACGCCTAGAGCAGTCACTCAGCGATGACTATATCTGACTTATCAGTTAAATTCATTTATAGATCGGTTTTACGCTATTACCCGGCAATCGTATTTGTCCCTTAAAAGCATAATTTTTTATGTTTTCAAGTCTAAACAAGTAGACCCAAATCATGCGTCTCTCAAAACTGAGTCAAATATTGTTGGGGGTCGTCTAATTAAAAGACCACACGAGCAATTGATGTAGTTGATTTATTTGTACCTGGTGGACAGTCTATTCGAAGTATAATCGGTCTTTAGTATAATGTACAAGGTATCTGGTTATATTTAAAACGGGGTTTACAAGCTTAACTCTTAAAGACAAAAAAAATATTATATACAAAAAATAATTTTAAAAAGTAAACAAATTAAAAAGACAGCCGAGAAAATTAACAAAAACTGTGTCATAAGAGGCAGATCAAACCTAGTATCTTTATAATCAGCAAGAAGAGACCCATTTTTTGCAATAATATATAATATAGGGTGTTCCATTTAAAATAACAAATCCGATGTCCACTTTTTTACTTTCCGTTTATAATTTGTTATTTTTCTAACAAATCCTTGCGGTTCAGAGAAAACCATAATACTTTTGTAATTAATTCAGTTAAGCTTGTGGACCCTGATTTAAATAAAACCAGACAACCTGTACCGTTAGCGCATGCCGTGGTTGCCTTACCCTGAATTACAGGTCTCGGAGTTGTGGTTCCCATCAGTGCAGTGATACCAAAGTATTTTTGGCAGTTGCATGGTAGCATGGTATTCAATTGAATGTTCAGTATCTACTAAATGAAGTCCTGTCTGTCCAAAGAATATATAACAGCATTGGGAGTTTTTTTTAGATAAATGGAAACATTTCTATTTGAGATCTTGTCCCGTCAAATTATGATTTAAAAATGATTCCGGGGCTTAGCAATGTTCTGACAAATTCATTAAGTGCTTCTTTCGTCAGTATTGTTTGTCGGAGCGTATACCTACCTTAATAAATGAATTTTTTTAAAATAAAATCCCTTTTCGTACATAAAAAAATACCAACTTGTTTTTTTAGGAAACAGTCTATATAGTATACGTCCATCAATTGTCTCGTCATAGGCACCGAGTATATGATCGTTGCGGTGCTAAAGTGACCTCTCGGCGAATTTGTGTGTTGTTTATCAACCCACGTCGATGTAAAACAAATATTTAGAATAATAGTTGGTAACAGAAAACACTGCGAATTAGTCGCAAATATTTTATTCCTATTAGCTCGGGCCTAAGATTTATTTCACCCGATATAGGCAACTAAACCAAACATTTTCTTATAAGCCAACGTAAAAAAAACTAAAAAAAAGTTATCACCCAATGACATTATATCCAAATAATGTTCTTTATTTTGAAAAAGTTGAGCGTCCTCGCAGCAACCCATACGAATTTTAAAACCCTGCGCGTGTGAGTATCTTCTTGCTGATTATTAAAAAATATACTGTTTTTTATTTATAGATATCTGGTGACAAAAAAAACCTGCCATAAGAAACACTCTATCCCTAGTAGAGCTGTCTCCGTTTCTTAATTTATTTAGCCAAGTCAATTTTTGTATATCTTCGTTAACATACATTATATTTCAGTTGAAGGAAGTTTCCATGTATATACTTCAAAAAGAAACTCGAGAGCCACTGGAAACGTATAACCTAAAGATCAAATATAATAAAGACGAATCTAAATCCGACGCAAAGCCCGGGAAGGTCAGAGAAGCAACTACGGAGTTTCTTAAAGGGTTAACAGAACTCCCTGGTAAGAAGCTCAAAGAAGAAGAAGTAGAATTGTTTATGGAACTATCTTATAACGACGGTAAGCAAATTATTGAATTGGGTTGCTACATATTTAAAATGCCAGAATGCCAATCGATTTTATCGCTGTGATTAACTTCCGGTTCCGGTGCAAGTGCTTTTTTACGTCCCTCGTAAAAGGGAAGTTTTGTAATCGTGAAAAAATCACTTTCCGCAGATTTTTACTTTTCAGGGTCCCTAGATGCCGAAAAACATATTTTCTCAATTCCGTCGGGCTGCCTGTTCGCGGCATAGCTAAAAAGCTACTTACCCGATTGACTTCCAATTTTGGTCAAGCATTAAGGGTCATATGGGGATGATCTGATAACTAACTACTTATCCATTTTATCTCAAATTTTGTACAAAAATCAGATATTATGTAGAAATTAACTATTAACATTTTGATACGAATCTAACATGGTGAAACAAAATGGCGGCTTAATAAAATATTTAAAAAATCGGCTTGAAAAAACTACATATTAGATTAATTTCAAATTTTGTGTAAGCATTAAGTGTGACAAAGAGATAAACTGGTAAATTTGTGATACGAATTTAAGATGGCTACATTGGGTCACACTTAACTATTCCTAATAAAATGAAAGGTTCATAACTAGGGAAGTTCCTGGTAGGTAACGAAACGTCTGAGTTGTTACGTTAATCTATAGTTATATCAGTATATGGTTTGTATTCAGATACGCATTTGAGCGAGAATATAAGTATTCCATGTATTTGCTCAATGGCATTGCAAGCTCAAGCAAAAAATTTGCTCAATTTTAGGTAATGTTATGGCAGGTAGTTTAGTTTAGATACTTACGTTAGGTTTTTTTGCTAATTTTTTAGTTTCAAGTTTCTTTTAGTTTTTTATTAACTTGCATTATACATAATAATATTATCGAATTACAGACTAAAGACGACTAACTAATCATAAGATTTTTTTGCAAATACATGTTTAAATAATCCTTTATTATCTGAATGGTGAACAATAAAGTTGTTAAATGTATAATAGATATATAGATAGATAGATAGTATTAATATTTGTGTTAATGCGTAGATATATTTACGCATGTCACAGCGGGGACGCAATTTTGATTGGTGAGGGAACCAGTTGTTCAGGTTGGGAAATTAGCTTCCTTAAGTTGGGAAAAACAAAATATGAATAAGTTTTGGTTGAATTGGTAAATGACGTTCTTTTTGGTTGTTGGCGATACTTGCTAGTATTATAAAATTGTTACTAAACAAAAAGAGAAAATACATGAATTAAAAATATAAAGTCATTTGAAAAGGCGAAGTCGAAGGCAATAAGACACATACATATATACGTTATATTATATAATACATACTAGCAATTAATCTACAGTACTATTTTTAAATTTATAGCTAAGAAATACATACAAACTTGTTAAACTAGTTTAGACACTTAATAAAATATATACATTTTGTATACAAGTGTATTGTTAAAAAGTAGGTACATATTTTAATATTAAATAAATAAAAAAAAATTGGAAAAAACAAGAGTCAATTAATAAATATGGTTAATAATTCGGCATTCTCTTTTTTAGTTACAAAATTCTTATGGTTTATCGCTGCCTACTATAAAGTCAAAATTAGAAAATACAGGATACGACAGCGAAACAAACGAACAACTTAATTCGATTGTCTATACAAAAAGATCTGAAACATTTGTGGAATACTTTTTCGAGCTACAATCGTAGCAATGTTTGTAGAAGTCATGAAGTCTGCGCATATATCCTAATGTTTTTTTGTACAAAACATAACCTCATTAAAAAGCGATTGAGACCCGATTCCCAAAAATAAACTCCATATCCAACATGAGATGCAACTACGCTCTTAGTTGTAATTATTATTTATTGGTTTACAAACCAAAAAAATCACCGTAAGTATAAGCACGTGGTCAACAAAGCATGCCAACTAGGTCCTTAGCTCATTTATTTGGAAAGTAAGGCGTGCGGAAAGACACATTTCCAGAATTCCAATTAACTAAATCAAATATCTAAAAAAAAATAGAGCTGTGGGCTAAATATAACAACAAATGAAAATAAAACAAAAATCTATTGCAAAGATGTAGTAAGATTAGGTTTTAAGTTAGGTTAGGTTAAGATTTTTAACGGTAAAACAACTGGATGCGGAAAATCAAATATCCGGTTCCAAGAACCGTAAGAAAACAAAAGATTTTCTTAGATTTCGAATAAATTTTCAAAAGCAAAAGAAGATTTGAATTGAAGCTAATTTAATTAATCTAATTCATTTCAATAACAAGTTATTTATTTTATTTCTATTCAGAAATCCAATAGATGTTACCATCAACCCAATAAAATCACAATTACAGTTAATGAATATTTAATTTTATACCAACGTAATATGTAATCAATTAATTTTTTAAAACATTAATTTAAATGATCATAAACCAAATCAAAATTAAGAATCATTTCGGGGAAACGAAACATATCTCCATACATCAAACTATAAACCAACTCTACAAATAACAATGTCAAATAATGTATTAAAAATAATAAAGTTCTAGAATGACATATAGTAATAAAGTGTGTGACACAAAACAATCATTATGAACATGACATATTTAAATAACTTATTCTAGCATTCAATCAAATAAAATAATTCGATATACTTAATATTTAATATTTTAGATTACAAAATATCAATGAACGACTATCAACCATGCAAACATTTGATACGGTATTAAATAAATATTTACTCAGTAATAAATATATATCAAACATTTCGACTGAATCCGGTCAATTAAATTTAAAATAAAAATTAGCATAATCTTTTTCAAAATCACAGACACTTAAGGCCTTGATGAAAGCCCAAAATTTAAGCTAAACGTTGGAAAAATAAATTAACGAAATCACAGACACTAATAAATATAAAATATAATACAAAATATATTTAAATTTCAACATAATCAATTTAAAATTATAGTTTCATGAATAAGTGACTTTAACGAAATCAAAAATTACAAATTTATTTAAAAAAAGTCTAATAAAAGTCCTTCCTCCTTTTATTAGGAATAGGGAACTATGACGCTATTTAGTTCCGCATATAATTATTTAGTAACACATATAAGTTGTGTTTCTCTCACTTTTGTCAAAGTTTACGGAATGTATTTTTATTTCATAAATTTCGGTTTTGTCGGCAAAGAGGAGTCATAAGGGAATTTTAGGTTTATTTACACATTGTACCTATATTACATGTTACACCTGATTTTTGAGCAAAATTTCAAATCAATTGAATTAGGAGATTTTATAAAAGTTTTTTAGGCCGCCATTTTGTTCCGTTAAATTGAATTCGTCCCAAAATTTTACCAGTTTATCCCTGCGTCATATCTAATTTTTGTGCATAATTTTAAGTAAATTGAAAAAAGAAGGTTTTTTTTACGCTAATGTTTTAAACAATTTATTTGACCGCCATCTTAAATTTGTACCAACATTTTACTAGTTCATCTCTTATGAAACCAAATTGTGCAAAATTTGAAATCAATTGGAAAAGTGGTTTTTCAGACTGATTTTTTAAATATGTTATTAGGCCATCATTTTGTTTGGATTCGTACCAAATCTTAACCAGTTTATTCCTATGTCACACTTGAGTATTGTGCAAAATTTGAGAAAATTGAATACATTTAAAATTGTACTAGGCCACCGACCAGGGAATTAATGAAACATGTTTTTGAACCGTCAGACGGGAAGATCTGAAAACATATCTGTGCGTGATTTTTTCACTATACAATTACGAAGGAAGTAAAGTGAAAAGGCATGGAACTCAATATAATAATTTAATTTAAATAAAACGTCTACAATAGGGTCATCCTAAGCTAGATTTAATTTACTATTCTGTTCTATTTCTTTTTTAACACAATATTATTTTGAGTTGCAAAAACAGAATTTTATTTCTAAAAATTAGTCTCATTTTCTATGAAAAAAAATCCACATTTTGGGGGGTAAATATTAATCCCAGATAATTATAAAATGTAATGACGTTACGTAAGATGTTCCAAACATAACTACATTTTTGATAGTAAATACATGTTATAATACAAAAAAATAAAAATAACTATTTAGGAGCGTAATTGAAATGTTAAATTATTTGAAAACTTGCTTTTAGTAAACTAAGAAATAAACAAGGTTTCTTAATAATACCAGTCATTTGACTATTACCGAATAAGCCATTTTTCATACTTAATATAGCAAAAGTTATTCCATATGTTAAATTTTGACAAAGTTGCCTAATAAAAAAAGATCCCCTTTGATGTGAACTTTCAGGCACACTGTATAAAGATTTTGTAACTTGTAACAATTTTTTTATTTATTCTACAACTACAACGTTAACAAAATAAAAATCAGTTGAATGAGAAGTACACATTTTTTAATATTGTGGAACAAATTCTGTTTAGAAAGTGGCGCTAAAAATTCAGATCAGAATAAAAACTTATATAATAGGCACGATTGACAACCTGGCGGTATAATAAAATTATGTTCTGGCTAGTCGTAATATTATAATAAGTAGGAATGTTAGAAAATGAACGACTTTTTCCTAATAACCTTCCTCCCTATTTTTTCTGAGAGCGGCATTGTTTACAACCATGATGATCCTTTAGAAAAAAAAACACGTATTTAGACCTTATTTACTATATAGTCAAAGTCATTTATATATTGAATTGGATCTACAAATAACCTTTTTCATTTTTTCACGTATTTCACGATTTCCAAAGTGTGGTCTACGAAACCACAAGACGTTGCGATAAAGAGTTTGGGAAATCGCGACAATAATAATATTGTATAATATTTTAGAAACACCCAGAGAATATGAACCACCAAATTTTGAGGCAGCGAAGGAAACCTTGACTTCTGGTTCCAACAAATTTATAAGTTTGGGAAAAATTAATACAGGTTTTCATAAAGTCAGCGCCTATGGAAGAGGAAAAAATGTAAGTATAATATATACTATGCTATTGAGTTGCCAACATAAGCGCTAACTTTCTTTCTATCTTTCAATTTCGAGGTTTTGCAACAGGGCCATGGCGAAAATAGCCACCCTTTAAAAAAATAAAACGTAAATTATGTTTTTAATATGCTTTTATAAGGTTTATTCATCTGTTTATTTGTTCGCATCTATATTTGTATGTTTGACTGCTTTAAATCTTGTAAAAACATATAATTTGAGCACAGATATATAAATTTATGACAATAGATTTTCGGTCACGGAGATATAAATTTATTATACCAAAAAACTGTGGAGTACTAATGAAGTGAAGAATACAGGTGGTACTTCATTTTATTATTTTTATTTGTGAGCAGTATATGGCAAAATGTATTGTCATAAATATATGTGCTCAAATTTACTTTTTGCTACTTAATTTACTTTATAAAAGTGCAGTTTTTAATTTTTTTAATATATTGCTTATTTACATTTAACTTCATTACTTTAAATAGCAAGAAAACATACAATTTAAAAAAAAACATATAAAAACATCTTACGTAAAACATAAACAAATATTAACACAATACAAATTATCTCTAGCTTTCAATTTTACACAGTAATGAATTGTTAGGTATCAATCCGGTTCAATAAATCACAATACTCCGGACTAGTAGTCCAAAATTAACTCTCCCTAATAATGTACTGAGATAGGTAATGTAAGTGAAAGTGCTAAATCCATAACTTTTATTTTTTAATGTATTAAAAATACCTTTCCTAACTAATATATATATAATACATAAAATATCGCGATCTTGTGGCCACACCCAGTCGTCGCCTAACTAGCCTGTTAACGCTGCCTTGTTTTACAGAAGTTATCGAACTTTTTTCCAAGAAACGTTTTTATAGTCTATTGTAGATTAGTATGTGTAATTAGCACGTTGCAATGATTTTGGTATTTTTGTGGTAGAAGCAGGAAAAAATTGAATTTGGTTGGGCTCTTTCTAAAAGTTTACTTATATATAATGACCAATTTTAGTGACTTTTTTCACAGTAGTGTCACTTCATAGAATATTCATCTCATTTATATGAACCATATAACATATTTTCTAGTCGAATCGAGTAATGAGAATTATAGTAAATAAAACATCGTCGTTCCCCAACAAGGAATACAATTCAGTGTTGTACAAGAAGAGACCTAGAATGTCATTTGGGGTGTCTGGTACTTCAATAAATGTCTTAAAATTGGCTTGTTTTTGTAAGGGAAAGCAGGAGGTAACCCCATTAGTAGTAATAATAGTAGGACAAATCTCAAAGTCTGACAACTAAATCAGAAAGATAATTTTTGCTCTCCTTAAAACTTATTCAAATGACCCTACCCAACTGTTCTCCTAGAGGAGATCCGTCTATATATGGGACCTACAATTTACCCTCGGACCCGAACAACACTATCTTATCCATATCTTTAATATCCGTGTTAAAGTCACAAATTCAGTCTTAAAGATGGGCGTTGTATAAAATGGTATTTGTATTAAATAAAGAAACTCCTAGTCAAAAAGAGCGGCACTTTTTTTGACATGCTATTCCTAACTCATTTGTATAAACTTTTCGGGTTCTAAAAAACACTTGTTTCGTGTAGAATCAGCGGCGAGGAATAGCGTTCTGTCCGGAGTTGTAAAAAAAACATTTTTAACAATCTTTATTTTCTTAAAGAGACATTTTCTTATCATGTATTGATATTTTGAAGCCTAATCTCAAGCAATATCTCAGGACGTATGTGGCAGTTTTTTCTTTACTGCCCTGTAATAAAAATGGCGTTATTTTTTCTGAAAAACAGCCGATTTTAGGCAAAAATGATTATTATGTTCAAATTTGTAATTAGTTAATGCTACATTTCTAGAAATTTTTTAAGAAAATAATTTTTAAAAAGGACCTTTTAACTTATACAGAGTGTTCCAAAATATGGTTTGATCTAAGTAAGATCATATGTAAGTGTAAACAAACATTTTTTTAATTCCATTAACTTACTATAAGGTGCAGAGTGTCCCAAACTTTATGTTATGGATTGCATAGAGACTGAGATAATACACTGTGTTATCAAATCAAATCCACATTCTATAGATTTTTTTTTATAATTGATCTTGGAATTTGAATTAACAGAACTTTTTTAGTAACGTGATTTATCTTAACCGGCAAATGTGTCAGAAAAATTGGCAGAAAACTGCATTTCTTCTAAAAATTTTGAAAAATGATAAAGGAACATGTCCCCCTATGCAACGGTATATGCGTAAATCTGAATCAATTTATCATTCACTTTTATTAACTGGCAAAAAGAAAAAAAATCAACTTTTTCTTTTAAGGTTTTTCAAAAATTGTAGAAAAGATGCGGTTTGAGTCATTAAAAAAAAATGTTAAATTTGACAGGTAAGATAACTTAACTAACTTTGTTATTGTTCAAAATTAAATATTAATTAAATGTTCAAAATAATGACGGTCCACAATTTGGCTACTGCCAAAAAAATATATGTCCTAAAAGATTAACCAATTTATGTTGAACGGTATTAATTACATCTTCAGACATTTTAAGCTGTATTCGTATTTTCAGCGTTTCTAAGTTAAAAGCATTAAAGATTTTATGCACATTCACATCAGTTATAAATTCAGAAAGGAGCTTTTCTACTCTTAGGCTTTTACACCCATATTCATTAAAGAGGTTTAAATTTAGACCAGGTCTAACTTGACAGTTATAGGTTTAAGATGACATTTTTAACAATTGAACAAATAATTTTTCTAAATGTCACTATTACAAAATGACAATTTAAGAATTTAGTGACATTTTAAACCTAATTTTAGTAAGCTTTTTTGTTTTATATTCCTAGTAATAAATATATAGCGCCTTTTATTACAACAATATTCTTACATCTATTTGAAAGTACTACTTATATTTTTGCGCCCCTCCTATATTCAAACCCCAAATCTGCCACTATTTACGAATGATGTTAGTGGTTATTTTAAATAAATTTCCCTTTTTTTCTTTCTCGTTCTGTAATGAATTGGCACTCTCTAAATTAATCGTTAGGATATAGAAGAACCTGTTTATTACATTACATTGAAATTAGAAAAATAAATTTAACATTACATTGTGTTTCAGAAAAAGTTTTAAACTAAGCGGTATCAGTGTTTTGATTTTTTTTCCGCTATATTCTATAAATACATTACACTTTGCATATTTTTACTTATGATATTTATTTGAATAGGTATAGTAGAGGTAACTGCCCACTAATACATAGGGTTTAATTAACTTTATTTAAAATCATAACTAAAAAAATAATTATATAATTTTCATTATTATATTTTGTTTGAAGGTAGGCGACGTTTAAATCCATAAAAATAAAAATCGTTTGAAATCTCAGAATGTTGTTTGCAAAGAAATTTTATCGAATTAGAAACATATAGAGATCGTTGGAGAGTATTTGGGCATTTAAGTAGCCAGAATTATAATTTTTTTACTAGTTGATAATAAAAATTACCTCTGTTGGGTAAGAAGATACAATGTCGTAATATAATATAATATGTCGTAAAACACGTATCCATTAATATGGATTGTTTTTAGTTTAGTGACTCTCGAGCTTCTACGCCTGCCCCAATTTTAGCCGAAAATGATTCTCCGGATATAACTTTGATTGAAGTGGAAAGTGAGGGCAGTGAAAAACAAGAAAAAAGGCAAGGTAGTTGAACTTTATTGGTTAAAACAAAATATTGGTAAAGTAATGATTACTTTTTAAAGTCGTCAGATCATAAAATGTAACCTGTACATATTTTAAAGATGGTTTTTAATTCGTAACCAAAAACCCCTTAGTACTTTATGATTATTAGATATCAGATATACAAAGTGATCAGTAAAGTCCGCATCATATGGGTTTTTTTCTAGATAATTGACTTAAGTAAAATTTTAGTCTCCAAAATTTTTTCCTCAAAAAAATAAAGAAATAACAACAAAAAAAATAAGTCATGATTTATTTTTCCTGTCAAATTTTACTTTTTTTAATGACAGAAAACCAACTTTATTCCCGACATTTTGAAAAATGGCAAAGGTTTTTTTTCTGATTTTATAGCTATGTACCAAATTTCAACGCTGTCATTTAAATTGAAAATTTCCTTTTTTTTATCCGAATGTAATCCAACCTGAATTGAACTATCTATTTTTAATACATTCCTCACATTCTCTAAATTATTATTTCATTTTAAAGGCCTTTTTTACAAAAACAAAACTCTTTATTTGCATTTTTCAGATCAGGATTGCTTACATTTGGTTACCTAAGTAGTAATTAGGTTAAAAAAATGAGAAAGATTTGAAGTCAAATCATAGAATTTAAATTTAATATAAGGTATAATATAAAAAAGAAATACATTTTTCCTTTACCGTTTATTAAAATTTTTGAAAATAGGTCGGTATTTTAGTCATTATTTTTCAAACAAAAACTTTCTGCAAATTAAAAATTATAAAAAAAATCACATATGGCCCCGACTTTACTAGTCACACTGTACAGGGTCATCTAGCATAAAGTGAACGCCCCCCCGAAACTAACATAACCACCCGTTTCATTAGACGTCATTAAATTTCATCGTTGCCATGTCGATTAAAAAAATATACCTGACAAAACAAGCAGTTACTTTTAAAACTGTTCCGTGCCCTTTAAATATGAAATTGTCTTTAGAGAAACGTTTATTTTTATTTTTTTTTGACGTTGGGGAATGCTTTTACGCACGAATTCCCTTCTGGTAGAAGGGAAAACAGTGTGGGACTCGTTGCTCTATCAGGTTTTCACCTGTCAGTCAACAATACCCACTAAACCCCAACCGGCCCCCATCAGATGGGCCATCATTGGACTTTGGGCCAAGGATCCTTCGATGGGGTCGATGCCGTGCTTTCGGAAGAAGCTCCTATGAAGGATGTGTCGTGGGGGGAGGCCCTCGCTTAGCAGGATGTTTTTGCCACCTCTCGATACTTGTAGACATTTGAAATAAAAAAAGATTATTAATAATGAAAAGTGTCGTCTTAACAGGTTTGAGATATTTCTATTCTATTCTATTCTATTTTTAAAAACGTTTAGAAGTTATCACTTCCTTTTATACGTTCGTTGACTAGGGGCGCTATTTGAGGGACGGGGCAAACTCATTTTTTATACCCGATGAATATCGGCCATATGCAACGCCATAAACTTAGTAATTTTACACAAAAATAAGGATGTATATTTTTGTCATGATTAAAAGTTAAGTACATAACACAATTTTACTTCAATTTCATATCAGAAAGTCCAAATAATGTTTTTTGCAGAGGAAAATAAAAAGTGATTAATAAATAGGTAAAATGAAAAAAATACATATTATATGAATTTTTGTTTTACATACTGGAAAACAAATGACAAAAAATAAAACTAATATTGAAATTTGTGCCTATCACTAATGTTTTAGCGTATAAAGAAGATGCTTCATGTGAGCAATCATCCACTAATCTAAATCTAGAGATCTGATGAGTTGTGGCTCAGATGCCATGAGGATCAAACATTACAGCCGCTTTTCGTCCATAGTTGTACGCAAATACCCTTTCACGTTTTTTAATACAGAAAAAAACCGTTCGTCACTGGAATCATACATAAAATTTGTAAACATTTTATCACCTCTGAATACGCTACAGGAAGGTTCTTGAGATGATCCAGAATTACTAGTGCAATGACAGGTTTATGGTTTTCATCGACTATGTTCAGCATATACTTTTTAGCAATGGGCAGTTGTATTTCTAGAGGGGATTAATCAATTAAATGACCATAACCTTGTAAGAATGGGTAAAGCCCCACATATTTTATAAATCAAGGGTTTGTTTTATCGAAAGTTGAAATAACTCCTTCATTTTGAGAACTCTTGGCTGAAATTCTAAAAATCGGTCAATGTTAGCAAAATATTCACGTCACCATGGAACGTCACCACAAAGGCTTCGGATGTATATTTCTTGGTAATTTTATAGCTTTTATAAGTGAAACAGAAGAAACAATATCAAGGTTTGGGATTGAAGGTCCTGTGATAAATTAAATATTAAACCTAGCAATTTTTTCATAACACTTAAATAAAAAGTAATCTGGCTTCGAGATTTGTGCTAAAACAGAAAGCTCTCGTACACTACCAAAGCTTTCATTTCGGAGTACTTCTACGACAGCCTTATTTCTTCCCTTATTTTTTCTATTGATTGGGATTAGCAAAACTACCTTGTAGATGCAGATCTTTCAAGAGTTCGTTGATGTGCTAAAATTAGTTTTTCATGTTGTTTCCCTCGATCGTTAAAGTTTCCATAAATTCCTTTAAATGTTCTTCCTGCCGTTCTAAAAAGCTGACTTCATTAAAGAGTGCTCTAACATGTGCTCGGTTTTCTTCAATTTCTGCCGATCTGCTTGATTTTAAAAGTGATCACACCTTAGACTATAAAACGAAGGATAGACTCAACATTTCATTCATAAATAGTTTGGAAAGTTAGATCTATTATTGTTTTTCGCGTACTATGGGTACGAAAGAAAATATATATCTTCGTCTGCGTCGCCGGTCCCAAAAATAGCAACCCTGTTGGTTTTCACTATAGACTGAACCAGCAGCGACTCGTTTATCTTTAATTTAATATATTCTTATACCAAGCAATTTAATGCGTTTTTGCCAATTTTAAGTATATGTTAGACGGGTAGTCAGAAATTCGGGCAGGGGGTTTAAAATCAGAAAGGAGGTGATATTTTGCGGACCCTTTGACTTTCCTTGTAAGTTCTTAGTAAAACTATTATTATTCTAATCGTATAGAAATCACCCTCCGAGATTTTTGCAGATCTTCACGTTTTAGGGATATTGAAATTCTCAAATCCTTCGGTCTAGCTGTTTGTTTGCGACATAGCTAACAAACTACTTATCCGGTTGACTTCAAATTTTGGTCAAAAATTAAGGGTCATATGGTAATATTTTTGCGAACATCCAATATAACGGAACAAAATGGCTGCCTAATAAAATGTTAAACAAATATTACTAAAGAACTACTAATATAATTTACCTCAAATTTTGCCTAAAAATCAAGTGTAACCTAGGAATAAACTGGTAAAATTTTGGTGAGGAGCCTTTATGGCTAAACAAAATAGCGGCCTAACTAAATGTTTAAAATATCAGTAACAAAAAACTATTTATCCAGTTAAGTTGAAATCTTACACAAAAATCAAGTGGAAAATGGGATCAACCTATAAAATTTGGTATATTCTATATGGCGAAACAAATTGGCGGCATAATTTAATGTTTAAAAACTCAGTAAAATTCCATTTCCTACAAAAAAAATCTTTTTTATGGAGGAAAATAATAATTGATTTTTTTATAGATAAGTAAATATAAAATAAAACCGATAAATAAATCAAAAATTTAAAAATAATATGTATATTTGTATGTTCGTAAGTATGTATGTATGCATGTTAGAAAAATAAATTTTAAAAAAATCAGTGCATTGTTGTTTGCTCGGAACATCCCTCATAAGAAATTCCAAAACAAACGTTGTATTTGTAATTTCTTATAAAGTATGACTTGGGTTCAAAAATAAGTCCTTTTGACAGAACCTTCCACGTAATAAAAAAAGACACATATTGACATTTATATAATGTGTTAATTTATTACAAAATAACTATATTGATAAATAAACTATGTTATATATGTGTGTGTGGTGGAATCCGTTACGAGGAAAGTTCCGGGTAAAAGGAAATTTACCTATCTTTTAGATAATAGGTTTTTAATTCTTTCATGAATTTTCAATTAGTTTAGTGACAAATATTGCAGAAAAGTAATAATAGTTTTACTAGGAACTGAACAAGTGCGTATATTACGAGTATATACCATTTACACTATCGACTGGATGTAACGAAACACTTTTAAAGAAGATGAAATTAAAGTTTTAAAAACAGTTGGAAATATATTTATTTGTTTATTAGCCCAACAGACATATATATATATATATATATATATATATATATATATATATATATATATATATATATATATATATATATATATATATATATATATATATATATATATATATATATATATATATATATATATAGGGCTACTAAACAAATAATATTTCCAGCTGTTTTTTAAAATTCTGTCGCTTAAATCAACAACTGCTTGCAATATTTGTCTCTAAACTAATTAAAAATTCATGAAAGAAAAAATAAAAAGTTTTTAACATTTTGCAGTATTATTTAAAACATCGGTAAATTTCCGTAAATATATATGTATTTGTATATATATACATATATATATATATATATATATATATATATATATATATATATATATATATATGTACATATACATAGACTGAATAATTTTCACAAAAAGCTAAAGATTCTATCCTCCAGGTTCTTGGTTAGGTAGGGATGTATATATATATTTTTATTTTTTTTTTCGTATTCCTGCCTAAACTCATACTACTCGTAATGAAACTAACTTCTCTATTTACACATAATTACTCTTTTGTAATCGGGTTTTTGTATTAATAGTCCTAGATTCAAAATTCAATTGAAGATGGCAAGGTTTTCATAATATTAAAAAGTAACTAAATCTTTGGTGTTTTTATTAAAAATACTATTAGTTTTATGGAACAACCGAAAAAAACTTCACAGCTGCCCTACATGTCTCTATAACTATTTTATTAACTTTAATTTGAATATATTAGGCATTTATTGTAGATCTACTAGAAAGTTCAATAAAAATTTAATATTTTTGTTTGTGTTCTCGCCTCGGTTATTTCCAAACACCTGATTTACTTATACATATACATAATTTGTATTATCTATATATGAGGAATTATAAAACAAAAAATATATCAGAAATACATTAAAATTTTGAATATTAATAGTATTTATGTATAACAAAATTTAAAGGACTCATAAAATAATTATTTTATAAGATTTTATATACTAAAAAGGTTAGGTAGGAATTGTACTATATTTTAATTATATATTAGATATAACCCGAGGAACTAAGGAGTTTGGAATTTGGTATGTGGAGTTAACGTGAGCTACTGCCTCGTAAGTATCTGAAGATTAAAATCACAATATGATTTAAACAAAACGTTTTATACCAAGAGGCATTTTAAAAATCCGCAAAAAATAAGTTTGGTTTTTAAATGAAAGCATTTAGTTGTTTGAAGAGCTAGTATTTAATTATTTGGAGAGCTAGTATGTATTTTAATGTTTACGTTATGTAAAACCAAACCCAAAATTGGCAAAATATTTGTTTTTGTTCAATCAGTATCCATTTTTTCTTGCTTTCCTTGAAAATTAGCATACTCGAATGGCTTAAATATCAAATTAATGTGTGTAAATGCTAAGAACTTACGATTCAGATACCACATATCGAACCTTAATTACGTCAAGACTTACTTGTGATATGATACTTCCGGACTTGAGTAGTCTGTATTTCCACAAGCAACACACTTCCTCAGCACAGTTTTTCATTTATTTAAGTACTACAACACACAGAACTTACAAAATCATTAAAAAACTAAAAAAAATATATAAACAACAACCGTCGAACGCGGATACAAAAATGACAACAATGCAGCGTCTGTTTTGTAATTAGAATATAAACAAGAGTGCTATGATGATCGCTATGAATGAATGGTTGTAAAACAACTCGTAAGGGACATAAATTTGGCGTAGCATCGTTACCAGTTCTATTTGGTAATATTTTTATTATTACATTTTTGTAGTTTTTTAAAGACCTTAGTTAATTACTTAGAAATAAAACCATGTTTTATAGTGTTATGAAAATATATAAACATATTGGAGAAATTCAATAAAGCCTGGCTTAGAATATTTGACAATTTTTAAAACGTGACAACAACAGACACCTATCGATGTAGTGGAGAGGGAAGAAATTCGATCTATGATCCCGTGTTAAATGTAAATAGCTGGGTCTCTCTTGTTTTCATAGTCTAAGGATCACACCGACTGGTGGCTCCTTAGATTGATTTTGATAATTCTCTCCATGCTGTTATTGCGATTTTATAACTTTCTCTTTGATTATGTTGTTGTTACGAAAACCTTTTTCTATAAAATTATTATATATTTCTCCAGGACATAAATCTTCCGAAGCAAAGGGGCGTCAGAACTGTGTTAAAGGTGACCGAATACTCTACCCACTGAAAATGTTCATAAAAGCGCCTACCATTAGTTTCTATAAATCGCTTTAGTGCAGGATGAACTTGTTTAGCATTAGAAGACATGCCACATGCTAATGTTAAGGTCAAGTACGTCACCTTTTGGTACAGTTGGAGGAGTTATACCAGAAGCTCCTGTAGCAACTACTTTACGCGCATTTTCTTTAGATTTTTTTTTAAAGAACAATGTCAAAGTAGGTTGTGTTCTTTTCATCTTTTTATATACTTTTATATATTATCAATAGACACCATAGCGAGTTGTCTACGATTTGAAACCCATAAATTATTAGATTCAACTAATGTTTATATGTTTGGGGAAATGAATTCAGCCTGAATTTAAAGAGATAAACAGCAGTATAAAATTAACGCCTACCGAAAATATTGATAAAAAATCAATATATTCAGTATTTTTTACCTGCGTCCCATTTTATTTCCATTTTTTTTTTCAATTATATATATATATATATATATATATATATAAATATATATATATAATATATATATATATATATATATATATATATATATATATATATATATATATATATATAAATATACATATATATATACATATAAATATATATATATATATATATATATATATATATATATATATATATATATATATATATATATATATATATATATATATATATATAAATCTATAAATAAATATATATATATATATATATATATATATATATATATATATATATATATATATATATAAATATATATATATATATATATATATATATATATATATATATATATATATATATATATATATATATATATATATATATATATATATATATATATATATATAATATATATATATATATATATATATATATATATATATATATATATATAATATATATATATATATATATATATATATATATATATATATATATATATATATATATATATATATATATATTGAAAATTAAATTCATATACTGGATGTTTTATTAAAAATGTAAGTTTAACCTGTCACTAATTTTTGGAGGATCCTGTGGAAATACAAAAATATTTCAAGATTTTATTCTTTTTTAACTTTCGTAATTTTATTCAAAAGGTTAAGATTTAATAAACGTCATTATCTCAAAAATCGCTAGCGATTAAAAAGAATATACGTTCAAATACCGGGGTGATTTAAAAACGGGTTTAAAAATATCTATCCATAATTATTATTGTGACCTATTTTGCTTTATATGTATTAAAAGAAAAACGAGGAAAACGTCAAGTTGTTTAATTAATAGATCTTAATATAATTATAAAAATTACTGTTTGTAAAAATTAAATAAAAAGAAAATTAATTGTTGCAAATTTTAATCGAAGATGTCGGAAAATATGGCGGCTTAGTAAAGTATTTAAAAATTCAGCTTAAAAAACTAATTGTGGTATAGAGATAAACTAGCAAACCTGTTGTACTAATTTAAGATGGCGGAACAAAACGGCCGCCAAATAAAATATTTGTAACCGTGAAAAAATCACCTTCTCAGGTTTTAAATATTTTCAGGTTTTAGCGTCCCTAGATGCCAAAAAATATGTTTCATTAATTCCGTCGGTCCATCTGTCAATTTGTCTGTCGGTCTCTCAGTTTGCGACATAGCTTAAAAGCTACTCATCAGATTAACTTCCATTTTAGGCAAAAATTAAGAGTCATATGGGGATGACCCGGTAATATTTTGGTAAAAATCCAATATGCCGGAACAAGATGGCGGACTAGTGAAACGTTAAAAAAACTATTACTAAAAAACTAATTATCCAATTTCCTCAAATTTTGCATAAAAATCAAGTGTTAGGAATAAACTGGTAACATTTTGGTATGAATAAAATATAGCAAAACAAAATGGTGGCCTAATAAAATATTTAAAAAATCGGCCTGAAAAGATTATTTATTAGGTTAATTTCAAATTTTGTGCAAGCAAAAAATGTGATATACAGACAAACTGGTAAAGTTGTGCCCCGAATTCAAGATAGTGGAACAAAATGGCGGCCAATAATTTTTCTAAATTTCAATTGACATTAAATCTTCCATTAAAAACTGGCAGAATTCAACATGACGTAACAAAATGCCGCTGTTTGTCAATGTAAAAAGTACTTACTGAAGTTATTTTTAATTATGTTCAAAAATCATGTGTGGCATAGGTAGAAACTAGTAAAATATTGGTAGGAATCCAAAATGATGGAAAAAAATGGCACCCAAAAAAAATGTTTAAATGATAGTAATGACTATTATACTGAACTAAATTGGGCCACTCTTCTTCCTAATAAAAGAAAAGATACATAACCAGGGAAATTCCGGCTAAAGAAAATTTACTGATTTTTTAATAGATAGCCAGTAATGTAAACACTACAGCATTGCCGTCCGTACTTGAAAGATTTAAATAGTCGCATGCAAACAATTTTAAAGAACTATTTTTTGTCATTATTGGTACATAGATATTATTATATTCTTCGATCATATCAGGAGTTACATTAACCAAAAATTTATTAATATCTTGGTTACATTTTACACCTTCAACTTCATTAAGATATTTTTGAGTAAATAATTTCTTGAATGCCTTACAAAATTGTATTGGGGTTGGATTTCTCTAATTCGCACCACAATTTCTTATCAGGACAATCAAAAATTCGAGGCAATTCTGATTAAGGTTTCTTGTTAAAAGAAATGAATAATTTTTGCGTTTTAAAGTTTCCCATAAAGATAGAACGGCGTTAATCGTAATTTTCCAGCCATTTACCAAGCACAAAACAATAAGTAAATTGGTAAATGCTTATTTTAATTAAAAAAAAAATATAAATCAGTTTCACGCCGCGCCGCGCGCCGGCAAATATAAAGACAATTGGTTTATAATAATGTTTGGTGCTATATTTCAATACTTTATTATACGATGGACAACCGGTTTATGCATCTCGCCCCCGCAGCGACTTTAAGGGATTGAAAAAGCATAGCATCCGATATTAGTATGAGATAAGCATATGAAGGGGTTGGGTTGGCCATGATCAAGATGCAGTTGTTTATGTTCATCAGAGGGTAGATGTAGATGAAGGTGACATCTTCCAGCTCCTTGTCTTTTAAAAATTGCATTAGTTCCTTAGCGTTATTTTTTGCGCTAAGTTCATCAGTTTCATAAATCATTTTTAGTTCAGATCGCAGTAACACTCGGTCGAAGAACTGGCCATTATGAAGAAGAAGAGATTTAAACGCATCTTCTGGAAAAGTTTTTCCTTTAAACACATCAAAATTGCAGAGCTCGAGGAATTTAAAATCATTTAAACCGTTAAATTTATAGTTTATTTGCTGCTGAATTTGATCGATTATTTTATAAAAGAGGCGTCTGTATGGTGTTTGAACATCTCCCACCTTGTCTGTTCGAAGACGCTTGGCTTGCTCTACGTTTAATGTCATCGTTTTCTCCCAAAATAGGTCAAAGTCATCTCTTTTTTGGCTTAACATGGACTTAAAATCATCCACTTTTTTTAGGCAAAAACATTGTCCGAGAATGGAAATATTTCTGAAAATATGTTCAACAAATAATTAAAATTAAAATCTCGTTTCAAACAGTCCAAAAACCCCCTCGAATTATTTATTGCTTCTGAGTCCAACGTTTCATTATTTTCTATTATATTCTCAAATAGTTCAATCAGTGATTCACGATTTTCAGATACTGTTAACATAAGTCTTCCATTATAGTTCCACCTAGTAGGAGCTATTTTGGGCAATCGTTTGTGGACAATGGAGTCCAAAGCTTGTGTACGTTTTGTTGACTTGGAAAAAAAGCAGCCATGCCACTTAAAGTAACGAAAAATACTTTACTCTTTAATGTGATTGATGAACTCGGATAAAACTAAATTTAATTTATGAGCAAAACAGTGGACAAACACAGCACTTGGGAAAGTTTCTCGAACTTTAGCTTGCAGACCCCCTAATTGTCCTGTTAACACTGCAGCTCCATCATAGCTTTGAGCAACTAATTTTTTCTCTCCATTAATTTCTTTAGTAACGTTATAAACTATGGTATATAATGCATCTGCAGTACGATTTTCAGACAGATTCTTAAAACCTAAAAATCGCTCTTGAATACTTCCGTCTGTTTTAACGTAGCGTATTACTATAGATAATTGACTAAAATTAATGATATCAGTTGTTTCGTCCAGAACAACTCACAACCAACAAATCTCCTGCTTAATTCTTTTTAAAATAACGGTTGCAACAGCGAAAATTAAATCATTCTGGATTCTATTCGACGTTCCGCGAAAAACGCTACACTGCTCTAAATGATTTTTTAAGCAATCATCATATTTAGCCATTAAACTAAGTAAATGTTGAAAATTTCCTCCATTTGAAGAAATCCTTGTTTCGTCATGACCTCCAAATCCCAATTCGTGCTGTCCGATAAAACAAACAACATCGATAAGTCTTCTTAATATTTGCCTATTTTTATCAACTAGTTCATTGTGGTGGTGGTAATTTCCAACTGTTTATTGAGGGCGTGTTTAATTCTGGTTTTGCCGAAGACTTTTTCTTTTATGACGGCCTGCAAATGCGCTTTGGACATAATGTGCCTTTTTACAGCTTTATGGAAATTGTTTAAATCGGAAAAACCAGTTTTATTCCAGAGACCTTTTTCATTTTCAAAAAGTAAACATGGCCAACAAAATAATTTACTTATATTTTCACACCCTGTTGCCATTAAAATTGTTCGTATTGTTTTTCCGGATAAAAATGTCTAATGCAGTTTTTCATTTTTGTGGTTAAATTTTTCATAGGCGGTTTTGCCCTTCCTTTGGACATTATTTGAAGCTTATCAGCGAAGTTTAATGTTGAAAATCCCTTTGTTATTAAGACACACACGTCACATTTACACACGCTCTTCTTACTAAATTCTCCAACATTTTCAACGTTATTACCGACAGCCGAAGTTGACGGTATTTGCATATCCACGTCCGTATTATTGTCTTCCATATCGCACCATGCACGACGCGACGTACGTATCACACAACACACGGATAGCCGTTCAAACAAAGAACCTACTCCAACGATAGCTTCCGCCACCACTTAAAGCACGCGACTGAAATGCAAAAATTGCAAACAGCCGGTAGAAAATTCAATAACCTCTGGCTCGATTCACAGGAAATTAAACATACAGGACTTGGCTGCAGAGAAGCTAGCGGCCTGCATAGGTTCTATTCGATATTCTATTGTGGGTGGGTCGGAGTCAAGGCCGCATTTATTATGGGCTTGATAATTAAGATAATATTTTAGCATTTTCAATATAAAAAATAAATAAAACTAAATTAATGGTTTCCTATTTCAAAAATTACATTTTAGAAGATGTTTTGTAATTTTTTTTGGGGAAGCACTGCTTCCCTTGCTTCCATGTACAGCACGCCCCTGCATTTCATACTAACTTACGTCGCCTACAGCTGGTTGTGAGGAGTCGATGTTGGGTTCCTTGGGGACAGTTGTTGCAGTAGCCATACACGATATCACGCTAGTTCCCTCGATAGCCGAGGAAGAATGTAGCTCATTTAACACAAAAGCCCTTTACCTGAGTCTCGAACGTGACATGAGGTTTCAGTGGTACAAATGCGCACTCGTTTATTGAGTAGATTGTACATTTCACAAAATGGGATTTGTATTTTACAACAAACACCACGTGGTAGTAAACCCTCCGCCACAACATGGGATCGACACTGTTGAAAAGCCGCTTCTACATGGAGTCGGACGCTTCCTCTAACGAAGGTTCATATGCCTGTTTATTTAGCCGGTGACCCTCGAGAGCCCCTTTTGAGGCAATGACCACCTCTTTTAGTCGCCTTTTACGACAGGTAAATTAAAAAAAATAGCCCCGGGACCCACACGGGTTATTATTATTATTCCACCTTGTTGTCTCACAGTATTCTTGTAAAGGAAAAGGAAAAAAAATGTGTATTAAGAAATGATGTAACGTGGCTGCAAGTTTTCAAAATGACCGATTTCTGGATGTTCCTGTGAATGTCTGTATTAAGTCCTAATTGGGCTAAATGCGGTGTAAACGTTGTTGGGGTGAGGTCTGTTACTGATATAACGAGAGGAACAATGATGACTCTTTCCTGTTTCCACAGCCTTGTTCTTTCCATTGCCAAGTCGGTGTATTTGGCGACCTTCTCACTATATTTCGCTTGGATGTTCTCGTCGTTGGGGACAATTGTCAATTAGATAAATGGTCTTTTCTTTTTTTGGATGGATAGAGACTCTCTTCGGACGCGAAACAAAAGCTTCAAAAATGCCAAATGTGATTTTGGCGAAACGTCAGCAAAACTGTTCTTTTCAGAACGACAGTAAATATATAATATAGTTTATTTTTATTCCACGTACGCCAACAGCATAACAAGGATATGATCCTTGCTTGGAACCTGTTCTGCATCACAGCAGACACAATGATCCATTTTTGTCAAACGACATATACGACGATATATATATATATATATATATATATATATATATATATATATATATATATATATATATATATATATATAAAGAATTGCTTCTGAAGATTTTTTTGTACATAAAAAATTTTTGTTTATATGAATATAAAAACAAAGTAAAAACCATATTTAACCCTCAAAAAAATATAATGAAATTAAACTAGATAAAGGAATTGTCTTGTTGTCCGTAGGACGTTAAACTGTGTAAATAGTTCAATTACTTTTCGTAGTAAACAAAAGATTTTATAAAAAGATCACTTAATTTTGTAAACATTAATTGTTATTAGTTTTAAGAGTGGTATAAACTGGTTACCGTCTAAAAGCAATCACCATTTTACTAGTTTTGTGATACATCAAATTTAATCAAAGGTAATTTAAGTGCGTGATTAAGAACTTGTAAAAGATAAACTGCAGGTCCCGGAAAAAGACTTTTAAGAAGCTCTATGAAAAGTAAGCAGAAATTAAACGAATATAAGGTATCCATTCGAAGCCTGCGTTTCGTAGTTTTTAAGTTCCTGACGGCACTTACTTTTCCCCATAAAATTTACCCATCGTTACACTCAACACTTTGTCTATAAAATAGTTAGATTTGCTAAATAAAAAATTAAGTACCATACTTAGATCAGTTTTCTGACTTTATTTTCCTAATTAAATATTGCTAATTTTATGAATTTTTCCCCACTGTGAATCTACAAAACCCACTAAGATCTAAGGCGGGTCCATTGGGCTCGCTATCCTTAGTTACCGTTGTTAATAACCCTGTATATGAATGACATGACTATAATCATAGAAAATATGCGAATACGTCAAATGAGGAAAATCACACAAACTCTCTTATCGAAACCTGCCGTTTCGATAAGAGATTCTTTTCTCTCTTTCCCAGTTTCCAGAATCACATAAAGCCAATCTGTATGCCTTAAACGATGGGAAACATAAAATCCAAAATGTAAAATACGATTTTGTAATATTTTTTTCAATATAAATATTACCATGTAGATTGTAGAACATGGCATTCCTAGTGGGAAGTGCTCGCAAGAGCGCTGTTTTATATCCTAAAAATAAAAATTATAAAACACCTCCAGGGGTTCCATATATAGGTTGAAAAAAATGTTTTTAAATGCAAAAATATAAAAGAATGTTAATATGTTTCAGCGTTTAATTTTTTTACGTGTTCAAGGGGCTGTTTAATCCCTTTACTTACTTATTCGTTTTTAATTTAGAACTTTACATCAATTATGTTCCACAAAGCATCCACAAATTTTCAGTATCCGGTAACCTCAAAAACTTTAGAGAAATATATTCTTTTATTTGATTTAAATGCAGATTAGATTTGATGCAGAAATTCTATTTCAAAACAAATCAATCACATTTCATTACATATAATCTGGAAACTAATTAAGTGTTGGGTCCCAAATTTGTTCTGAGTACGGATATATTGGAAAGAGCATAGTTTCTAAACTCTCTAGCGGGAACATTAAAATTTAAAAATTATAAAATATTACGAGAATCTGTTTGATGGTAAACAGGTTACATGCTTATATATCTGCGTTTTTAACTGAACAATCTGCTTTGTAGGTTAGTCCTGTCAAGAACTAATTTTAAATTGCTTCAAACCTACTTATGTTTATTTTATAGTCAGGATTGCAAATTACAAATGAAAACTTACTATTGACAAACGCAAAATACGATATAATCGTTTTAGGACCTCTAGAAACTCTACTAATATTTTTTGGAAAGAAAATCGACGCATTTATCCATGTAAATTTTTTACCCAACTATTTCTGTTCCCATTTGGCACACATCAGTTTATGCGTTCTCAAAATATGATTTTTTTACGTTTTTATGGCCCACTTGCGCACATAGATTTGCACATTTTTTGGACATTTTACCAGTGCCACCATTTTGATTTATCAATTTAAAGGCAATTGAACAATAAGATTCTTTTACGTCGATGTTTTAAAAATTTTATTTGGTCGCCATTTTAAATTCATACCATAATTTTACGAGCTTTTCTTTGGACCACACTTAAAGCTCGAACAAAATTTGAAATTAATCTAATAAGTATTTTTTTTCAGGCTGATTTTTCAAATATTTTATTAAGCCGCTAATCTGTTTCACTATCTCGAATTCGTAATAAGCAGATTCCAAGTAATAATAAATTTCAGGTAAATTGAATAAGTAGTGTTTTAGGATTTTTGTTTTAATGCATTTAGTTTCACCATTTTGGATTTTTACCAAAATGTGACCAAGTCATCCTCATATGACCCTTAATTTTTGCCAAAAATTTGAGATCAATTAACCAGAACTTCCCCCGTTATGATTTTTTTTTCATTTGTTAGAAATAGTGAAGTCTGACTCATATACCGTCTTTTGATTTCTATTGGGCGACATTTGTTCCACCATATTGGATTCCTACCAATATTTTACCATTTTCTTTCTACCTGTGTTATCCTTAACTTTTGGGCATATTTTAAAAGAATTCAATAAGTAGTTTTTACATTGACAAATATCGCCATTTTGCTACATCATGTTGAATTCATACTAGTTTATTCCAAGATTGAACAAGATTTTTTTAAGTTGATTTTTTATTTATTTAGCCGCCATTTTGTTTCGCAATCTTAAATTGCAGCACATATTATCAGTCTTTACTTACTCAGTTGGTCCGCAGTTATTTTCTAACCCCAAATAATACACCACTCTAACAACAAGAAGAGTTAACAAAAACAATTTAGCAAGTTAATATCTTGGAAACATCTACGAACCAACGGATTAGGTAAAGACTGATAATATAGGTTTCATACAGGATATAAAACAATAAAGTTGCGAAACGTCGAAAATTTAAAATAAGACTTTTGTTTTTTACTGTATTCTAACCCCAAATAATACTCCACTCTAACATAACAACAAGAGGATTGTTAACGAAAACCATTCAGAAACTTAATATCTGTGAAATATATATGCAGACCAACGAAGTAGGATAATATAGGTTTCATGCAAGATATAGGACCTCTATGTGTCCTGAGGATGGATCAATTAAGTTGCGAAACGTCGACAGTTTAAAAAAACTTGTTTTTTTACTGGATCTTAACCCCAAATAATGCACCACTCTAACAAATTTTTTTTAACATTGTTTCACCATATTGGGTTTTTATCAAAATATTACCAGGTCATCCCAATATGACCCTTAATTTTTAGTCAAAATTTGAGATCAATTGGATAAGTCGTATTTAAGCTATGTTGCGAACTGACAGACAGACGACGGAATTGACATCTATGGACTCTAAACCGTGAAGATGTGTAATTACAAAAATTTTATTTGGCCGCAGTTTTGTTCCGCCATCTTGAATTAGTAACACAGTTTTTCTAGTTGAGCGCTATACTACAATTAGTTATGGCACACAATTTGAACTCATTCCTTTAAGTAGTTTTTCAGACTGAATTTTTAAATATTTTATTATACGGCCACCAGATCATCCCCATATGATTCTAATTTTTGGTCAAAAGTTGAAGTCTATCGGGTCAGTTTTAAAGCTATGCCGCGAACTGACAGACAGAGAGACAGACCGATAGACGGGCCGACGGTATTGACAAAACATATTTTTTGGCATCTAAGGACGCTAAAACGCGAAGATATGTAAAACCTGAGAGGGTGATTTTTTCACGATTACAAACATTTTATTTGGCCGCCATTTTGTTCGGCCATTTTGAATTAGTACCACCATTTTACTAGTTGATCACTATACCCCCAGATAAACCTAGTGTAGGTTTATCTGGGCCTATGCCACAATTAATTATGGCACACAATTTGAAATGAAACCATTAAGCAGTTTTATCAGGTTGAATTTTTAAATATTTTATTGAGCCGCCATTTTGTTCCACCATCTTGGATTCGTACCAACATGTTACCAGTTGATTGCAACATAATACTTGATGTTTTTGCAAAATTTGAGATAAAGTGAATGAGTAGTTTTCTAATAATATTTTTTTCACATTTCACTAGGCCTCCGTTTTGTTTCGCCATATTGGATTTTTACCAAAATGTTTCCAGGTCGTCCTCGTATAACCCTTAATTTTTAACCAAAATTTGAAGTCAGTAGGATAAATAGTTTATAGCTACGCCGCGAACAGACAGATAGAAAGACAGGCAGGCAGACAGACAGACCGACGGAATTGAGTATGTTATGTGTATAATCGTTGCTAAACATCCATTAAGAAGAAACCTAATTTGATGTTAAACAAAACAAGAGATATTTTATGTGGTAATTAAAAGTTAAAAATCTGTGATATGTATATATATATATATATATATATATATATATATATATATATATATATATGATAGTATGTTTTCATTCCACTTACACCAACGTCATAACAAGAAAATGATCCTTGTTTGGAACATGTTCTGCATCACAGCAGACACAATGATCCATTTTAGTTTAGTTAGTTATATATATATATATATATATATATATATATATATATATATATAAATTATATATATATATATATATATATATATATATATATATATATATATATATATATATATATATATATATATATATATATATATATATATATATATATATATATATATATATATATATATATATATATATATATATATATATATATATATATATATATATATATATATATATATATATATATATATATATATATATATATATAAACTAACTAAACTAAAATGGATCATTGTGTCTGCTGTGATGCAGAACATGTTCCAAACAAGGATCATTTTCTTGTTATGACGTTGGTGTAAGTGGAATGAAAACATACTATCATATATATATATATATATATATATATATATATATATATATATATACATATCACAGATTTTTAACTTTTAATTACCACATAAAATATCTCTTGTTTTGTTTAACATCAAATTAGGTTTCTTCTTAATGGATGTTTAGCAACGATTATACACATAACATACTCAATTCCGTCGGTCTGTCTGTCTGCCTGCCTGTCTTTCTATCTGTCTGTTCGCGGCGTAGCTATAAACTATTTATCCTACTGACTTCAAATTTTGGTTAAAAATTAAGGGTTATACGAGGACGACCTGGAAACATTTTGGTAAAAATCCAATATGGCGAAACAAAACGGAGGCCTAGTGAAATGTGAAAAAAATATTATTAGAAAACTACTCATTCACTTTATCTCAAATTTTGCAAAAACATCAAGTATTATGTTGCAATCAACTGGTAACATGTTGGTACGAATCCAAGATGGTGGAACAAAATGGCGGCTCAATAAAATATTTAAAAATTCAACCTGATAAAACTGCTTAATGGTTTCATTTCAAATTGTGTGCCATAATTAATTGTGGCATAGGCCCAGATAAACCTACACTAGGTTTATCTGGGGGTATAGTGATCAACTAGTAAAATGGTGGTACTAATTCAAAATGGCCGAACAAAATGGCGGCCAAATAAAATGTTTGTAATCGTGAAAAAATCACCCTCTCAGGTTTTACATATCTTCGCGTTTTAGCGTCCTTAGATGCCAAAAAATATGTTTTGTCAATACCGTCGGCCCGTCTATCGGTCTGTCTCTCTGTCTGTCAGTTCGCGGCATAGCTTTAAAACTGACCCGATAGACTTCAACTTTTGACCAAAAATTAGAATCATATGGGGATGATCTGGTGGCCGTATAATAAAATATTTAAAAATTCAGTCTGAAAAACTACTTAAAGGAATGAGTTCAAATTGTGTGCCATAACTAATTGTAGTATAGCGCTCAACTAGAAAAACTGTGTTACTAATTCAAGATGGCGGAACAAAACTGCGGCCAAATAAAATTTTTGTAATTACACATCTTCACGGTTTAGAGTCCATAGATGTCAATTCCGTCGTCTGTCTGTCAGTTCGCAACATAGCTTAAATACGACTTATCCAATTGATCTCAAATTTTGACTAAAAATTAAGGGTCATATTGGGATGACCTGGTAATATTTTGATAAAAACCCAATATGGTGAAACAATGTTAAAAAAAATTTGTTAGAGTGGTGCATTATTTGGGGTTAAGATCCAGTAAAAAAACAAGTTTTTTTAAACTGTCGACGTTTCGCAACTTAATTGATCCATCCTCAGGACACATAGAGGTCCTATATCTTGCATGAAATCTATATTATCCTACTTCGTTGGTCTGCATATATATTTCACAGATATTAAGTTTCTGAATGGTTTTCGTTAACAATCCTCTTGTTGTTATGTTAGAGTGGAGTATTATTTGGGGTTAGAATACAGTAAAAAACAAAAGTCTTATTTTAAATTTTCGACGTTTCGCAACTTTATTGTTTTATATCCTGTATGAAACCTATATTATCAGTCTTTACCTAATCCGTTGGTTCGTAGATGTTTCCAAGATATTAACTTGCTAAATTGTTTTTGTTAACTCTTCTTGTTGTTAGAGTGGTGTATTATTTGGGGTTAGAAAATAACTGCGGACCAACTGAGTAAGTAAAGACTGATAATATGTGCTGCAATTTAAGATTGCGAAACAAAATGGCGGCTAAATAAATAAAAAATCAACTTAAAAAAATCTTGTTCAATCTTGGAATAAACTAGTATGAATTCAACATGATGTAGCAAAATGGCGATATTTGTCAATGTAAAAACTACTTATTGAATTCTTTTAAAATATGCCCAAAAGTCATGTCACTCAAAGGTAGAAAGAAAATGGTAAAATATTGGTAGGAATCCAATATGGTGGAACAAATGTCGCCCAATAGAAATCAAAAGACGGTATATGAGTCAGACTTCACTATTTCTAACAAATGAAAAAAAAATCATAACGGGGGAAGTTCTGGTTAATTGATCTCAAATTTTTGGCAAAAATTAAGGGTCATATGAGGATGACTTGGTCACATTTTGGTAAAAATCCAAAATGGTGAAACTAAATGCATTAAAACAAAAATCCTAAAACACTACTTATTCAATTTACCTGAAATTTATTATTACTTGGAATCTGCTTATTACGAATTCGAGATAGTGAAACAGATTAGCGGCTTAATAAAATATTTGAAAAATCAGCCTGAAAAAAATACTTATTAGATTAATTTCAAATTTTGTTCGAGCTTTAAGTGTGGTCCAAAGAAAAGCTCGTAAAATTATGGTATGAATTTAAAATGGCGACCAAATAAAATTTTTAAAACATCGACGTAAAAGAATCTTATTGTTCAATTGCCTTTAAATTGATAAATCAAAATGGTGGCACTGGTAAAATGTCCAAAAAATGTGCAAATCTATGTGCGCAAGTGGGCCATAAAAACGTAAAAAAATCATATTTTGAGAACGCATAAACTGATGTGTGCCAAATGGGAACAGAAATAGTTGGGTAAAAAATTTACATGGATAAATGCGTCGATTTTCTTTCCAAAAAATATTAGTAGAGTTTCTAGAGGTCCTAAAACGATTATATCGTATTTTGCGTTTGTCAATAGTAAGTTTTCATTTGTAATTTGCAATCCTGACTATAAAATAAACATAAGTAGGTTTGAAGCAATTTAAAATTAGTTCTTGACAGGACTAACCTACAAAGCAGATTGTTCAGTTAAAAACGCAGATATATAAGCATGTAACCTGTTTACCATCAAACAGATTCTCGTAATATTTTATAATTTTTAAATTTTAATGTTCCCGCTAGAGAGTTTAGAAACTATGCTCTTTCCAATATATCCGTACTCAGAACAAATTTGGGACCCAACACTTAATTAGTTTCCAGATTATATGTAATGAAATGTGATTGATTTGTTTTGAAATAGAATTTCTGCATCAAATCTAATCTGCATTTAAATCAAATAAAAGAATATATTTCTCTAAAGTTTTTGAGGTTACCGGATACTGAAAATTTGTGGATGCTTTGTGGAACATAATTGATGTAAAGTTCTAAATTAAAAACGAATAAGTAAGTAAAGGGATTAAACAGCCCCTTGAACACGTAAAAAAATTAAACGCTGAAACATATTAACATTCATTTTTGCATTTAAAAACATTTTTTTCAACCTATATATGGAACCCCTGGAGGTGTTTTATAATTTTTATTTTTAGGATATAAAACAGCGCTCTTGCGAGCACTTCCCACTAGGAATGCCATGTTCTACAATCTACATGGTAATATTTATATTGAAAAAAATATTACAAAATCGTATTTTACATTTTGGATTTTATGTTTCCCATCGTTTAAGGCATACAGATTGGCTTTATGTGATTCTGGAAACTGGGAAAGAGAGAAAAGAATCTCTTATCGAAACGGCAGGTTTCGATAAGAGAGTTTGTGTGATTTTCCTCATTTGACGTATTCGCATATTTTCTATGATTATAGTCATGTCATTCATATACAGGGTTATTAACAACGGTAACTAAGGATAGCGAGCCCAATGGACCCGCCTTAGATCTTAGTGGGTTTTGTAGATTCACAGTGGGGAAAAATTCATAAAATTAGCAATATTTAATTAGGAAAATAAAGTCAGAAAACTGATCTAAGTATGGTACTTAATTTTTTATTTAGCAAATCTAACTATTTTATAGACAAAGTGTTGAGTGTAATATATATATATATATATATATATATATATATATATATATATATATATATATATATATATATATATATATATATATATATATATATATATATATATATATATATATATATATATATATATATATATATATATATATATATATATATATATATATATATATATATATATATATATATATATATATATATATATATATATATATATATATATATATATATATATATATATATATATACATATATACATATATATATATATATATATATATATATATATATATATATATATATATATATATATATATATATTATATATCTTTGTTAAGGAGCTGTACAAAGAAGTATTGACATACAATCTATTAAATCACAATTGTGATAAAATGTATTAACCTCTTTGCGTTGCTAATTTTAAAATACTCATTACGGATTAATAATTCATATATGACCTGTACGTTTTCCTTAATATTATATATTTAATAGTTTTTATTAATTGTAACATTTTAGTGGATCAAGACAAGGCGCAAAAACGATTTAAATCCGATAACTGCAATAATCTGTATGAATCTGAAGGTAGGTATATACCTACATTTAATTTATTATTAATAATAGAACTAAATATAACTAATATCTGACAATCTTACAATATGTTTTTTAATGCTTCATTCAAAATTCAAAAACCACCAAAAATAAAACACAAAAGTATCCTACATCATTCGATTTCAACACTTACAGCTAGCATTATAACATTTAAGAAGAAAGTTATTACCTTTAGTACCTATTTCAAAAAATCAGAAATAGTTCCAACGCTTTAGATCTCTCCGCATATCAACCAGTTGTTTTTTTAAAGAGTTCTAGAGAAGAGCAAAAGATGAAGCCAAATCATTTTTATAACATTTCTGCAAATGTTCTTATTTTTGGATGATATCTTCCACTATTGAATCAAAAAAAGGGAACATGAAAATTCTCATTTATGTGGCAAAATAAAAACCTGCATTTCAAATGAGAACTATAATATATGAAAACTGCGTAAAACCTGGAACCTTGCTGAAATAGTATGTTACTGATGCTAAGTGGCCCAGCACTTAATGAAACCGTGGAAATTACAAAACTAAAATTTAAATTTTCGTCCTCACCTGATATCAGTCTCCCTTTTCCACCACTTATGCTGTATTCGAAGTTGTTTTACAGACATATAGGACCTACAGTTACAGTTTATAGCCAGATTGGAACGGTGCTATTTCAAAGGTGTTTTTTTGCATATTACTGATGAATTTTAGTTAAGGTGTGTAAAAGCATTTTTTGCAATATCACAAATAAATTTAAATTTCAAACGATGCCGCCCCTTATTCCTCAGATAGCGAGCGCACTGAATTTATATTAAACAAAATTTGTCTCGGCTTAGGATTCAGCCGGTGATTTTGAGCACAAGTGACATATTTATAACTACTGCGTTACGCACTATTAACGTAGGATGCGATATGAAGTAATACTAACGAAGAATCTCTGTATAAACGGAAAAGTGACTTATTAGTATTTTTTATAAGATTTTTTGGAATTCAGGAATGTAGTGGACGGTAGAGAAATTATTTTTAAAACTCTAGTAATACAAAACACATGATTGTTTCAAATAGTTAAGGCATGTTACAAATGACAGGGGTTTGAGACGCGCGTGTAGCGATTTGAATTATTTGTGTTCGCATTTCTTGAATGCCAAAATAGTTCTTTCGTTTTTTGCACGTGTAGATATCTTCCTGTAAAGCCTCTTAAGGCTATATCCCTCCCCTAGGTTGCAGGTGTGTGGTTACATCCCTGGCACTTACCCAGAATCACTCGAGCCCTATCTTCGAACCATCTGTAAGCTGCAGTATAGATAGATGTAGAACTTTATACTTAATATTTTTGCGGTGAATATTGTAAAAAAAACTTGAGTTAGCATATTTTAATTTTATTTTTCTTTATTTAACTGATTTCTTTATTCTCCAAACTCGTTCTATTAGACTTGCTTTGTCTTTATATTTTCGATTCCACAACGTTTCGAATGGTAACTATCTCCAATCGTTTTACCTAAATACTAATTCTAAAACCACAATCAAATAATATCTGCAGCATAGCAGGTATATGTGGGTTACCGATAGTTTAACGAATGAGCCGGATGTTCAGCCTATTCCACAAGTTGACCTTGAGGAACGCGTTGTTGTTTAGATAAAATAAAGTATGAAAAAATACTGACTTTCCGATAATCTTAACGAATAAATAGTATATTTTTACTGGGGTCACTTTTTTTTTCTCCGTAAATAAGACGTTTAAAAGTCCACGCGTTTTAGAGTTACTCCGATGCCCTCTTGACTTATCTTAAGTGGGGTTTTTCATCTGCAATGTACGATTGAGCATGGAATTTGGTAAATGCATTATCTCATCATGTTGATTAGTTTTCGTCAGACGGAACGTTAATGTATTTCCCAATTTAAATGTGGTGTTTCTGTTGAAATTCCTGACTATTCTTTGAATCTTTTCAGATGTTTGCTTACTATAAGTTATTTTATGAGAAACGCTAGTGTTTCTTTTGGATGGAAAGGTGTCGTAGTGCCATCAATATGTTTTAGATTTTGACATTACTGAATATAGTATTCTCAGTAAACTTTAGTATTACTTATTAACCTTTTAGAGTGACCATTTTGCAATACATCTCCTTTTACAATTTCTGCCTCAAGATCCATCGGATTACTAAAATAATTACAAATTTGTTGCAGCTCTATTATAAAAGATCCGTATGATGTCATTTTATTGTTGCATAATAATTAGTAGAACCTTGGTTGGGAGGTATTGTCCAGTATGTGTGGACTTTTGATATACTGTAATTTAGATTCCTTCAGCAGACTGCTTATAAAACAAAAAAAAGGGAGGGATTTTTTTCTTTCTCTATTGTAAACTAAATACTTGTTCTTAGGCTATTTAGGTATTTTACACATTATATCAAATGACTATCGTTTGCTGTCCAAATAATAAAAATCAATCACATACCTAAGTCAAAGTTTAGATTTATTTATGCAGTGTTAATTGCCTTCTCTTTAAGCCACTCGGTATAAATATTGGCTACCGGGCCGGAGCTTCCTATTAAGAGTAAAACCGATATTTCACTGAAAGTAGAGGAGACAGAAACACCAGACCATCTAAGAGGTAATATTGTGCGTTCAAAAAGTGATTCGTCTTCCCTCAACTTTTGCTTAGTTATGTCTAAGAATTCACATACCGAAACATTTGTGTATTAGCAATCGACATCAAAACTAAAAAGTCTAAAAATGGTACGAATTTTGAACAAATGAAGTCTTTATACCTTGTAAAGGTTGGATAATCTCTAACAAATATTTCGACGAAGCACTTGACTTAACTTAACTTTAGGGGTATATTCGGCTTGTGGATTTTTTGCAACCGGAAACGACTCAGATGGCGTAGCTTGCTGTAAAGTGGCGTTTACTTACTACTTATTCTGTCCAGGATATAGGCACACATATCAAGGTTTCTGGCTGGCTCCTGAAAGATTAGTGAATAACGTAATGAAAATCGTGTTAGCTAAGGGTTCATTACTCATTTAACGAAAATACCTCATTTTTTATTCGATACTCTTTACACTACTCGTTTTATTAATATTGCAGATGCTGATATAGAGAATGTGAGTATTCCAGAGAGCGACGATGAGTACGTTAGCTGTTTTTGTTCTTGGGTATTACCCGCAGAATACAAAACTGTAAAATGCAGCAAATGTTATGGGATGGTTCACTTAGCATGTCACGGATATCTGAGTTCGGAAGCCATTAACGCAAGCACTTTTGTTTGTATGTGTTGCTCGGAAGAAAAATTACTTAAGGGCGATTTACGGAAACTGATGAAATTAAGGTAAGTTATTATATATTTTATTCTATACTGGCTGGCCCAGCAGACCTTGTTTTGCCTTTTTCGTTAGATGGCGTGATGATTTTCCAGTGGAATAATAAAAATATGGGGCGCATTCACCACATCGTCTAGAAATGTTATTGAAGAAAAACATATTGGTTTTATAGAAAAAATACGCAATAAAACAATGCAAAAAAAAGTGTTGAAAGGTCTCGGTAACAAGACCATCATTTCACAAAAAAAATCATGTAAATTGGAGCAGTACAACTCTCCTACAAACGTACTGAAAAATCTGACTTAGTATTTTTAATATATTGATTGTTACTAACACGATTTCACTTTTTGTTTTTTAAATCTTTTCGGATTGTTTTAGTAATTTAGGTTACAAAACACCAAATGAACCGACAAAAATAATTTGCGTTACTAATATTAGATACCTAATTCGCTTGTAATCGAACGTCAGTAACTTAACATAATCTGTAATTTTATTATTTATTTATATTGTTTGTTTTTTAAATCTTTTCGGGTTGTTTTAGTAATTTAGGTCACAAAACACCAAATGAACCGACAAAAATAATTTGCGTTACTAATATTACCTAATTGACTTATAATCGAACGTCAGTAACTTAACATAATCTGTTTAATTCTATTATTTATTTAAGTTGATTTACACATTGATGTGCTTCTTTTGAATTGAGTGGAATCTCTAACAATAAATTCGTCTACAGTTTTATTTACCTGATAATAATACAATATATCTATAGTATAATGTCTTTTCTGAGCTTTTTGTTACGTTCTATAAAAGATGCGCCTTTAATACAATAGATTCCATATAAAATATCTAAAAACAATGTAGAAATCATGTTTGCTTGGGAAACTGGAATTACTATTCAATTCAACTTTGACAGTTGGTCCAAATTCGGATAAAAGGGTTGATTTGATGTGACTTTTCGATTAAAATAAAATAGATGTCGTCACCAATATATACGTCGCGACGCTAGCCCAAGAAAAACAAAACTGTATGAAATTTAAAAACCTAGAAGACAATCTGACACGTGTCGTTTGGAAGAGAAACAGTATTGCTAAAAATGATGAATGCGCCAGGAAATATAAATTTGAATTATTGCTTTCATGGACTCATGTAATTCAAAATAATTTCATAAAAGTTATGTCCCAAATATAACATTTATAAAAATAGCTTAAAATGCATGAAACGTAATTCATATTTCCAATTTCCATAAATATAATATATATATATATATATATTATATATGTTATATCCTTTCTCACGAGCAATGTCACCTTCAAGTACGATGCCCTTGGTTCCCACCGTATCGGATGTCGGTTATCTCAAGGAGATGGCGAGTACCGAGACGCCTCGTCAGCAGAATCTGCCCAGCAAGCAAGTTCCCACTGACGCAGCATTCGTCTTTCATATAAATAGTGTAAATTGTAAATAAAATCATGATTCGTTTTTAAGCTTCTATACTGTTAGTTTAATTTTGATTTTGTAAATAAAAATATTTTTTAAAAAGTGAATTTTAAGTCGAGTGATATAACAAATTGGCGCAGTCGTGGTAGGATCTGGCAACGTTGGCAGAATAAGAGAACTCTAACTGGCAACGGTGGATCCCAATCCTTCATCCAGAAGAACAAAGAAGCCCCATTTTGTGCATTGTGACGTCATCAACTTGGCAAAACACGCATCTACGGAAGGAACACATAGTGAAGCCCCTGGTAGAACTAACTGCTAAGAACACGACGAGCGATGTTTCTACTCTGCTTGTAAGTAACGAATCATCACGTTTATTTTAAAAATAATATTTAATTAAATACCTGTTCGACTTTTCAAAATCGATCTTACATTTTATTAATTAGTAAAATAATCAATTATTCTGTTAATTGATTTTTCGATAAGCTAATCAATTATTCTGCTAATTGATTTCTGTATTTCTAAGTGTAACAACGTATAATTTGTGTATAATCAGTTATTTAAAATATTTTTTGGACTTATTTTGACCAGTTATTCTGCTAACTGATCTCCAGATTACATTTGTATTTTTATTACAACAAGAAATATTACACAGTTTTAATTTAATCACACTAACTAGTTAATAAGAACTGTTTATTTTACGTTGGTTGGCATACTACTTTACGTACTGTCTATCAACATAAAATTTCGTAAAATATTTTGTGTTTTATATCCTTTTTATATTATATTGTGCTAGTGTTTATTGTGTTGATATATTGAGCAAATATGACGGAAAATGAAAGAATAACTGCAGGAGCAGCGGTAGCAGTAATCGAACCTTATAAACTTTCCGAGATTTTTTCTATTATCCCCGAATTCGAAGGTGATCAAATATTTTTACAAACCTTCCTAAATGCCTGCGAATGTGCATATGATATGTCTACGGGTAACCAAAAAGACCTTTTAGTGATTCACATAAAAAATAGGTTGCGAGGGAGAGCAGCGCAGCTGATAAGTTCCCGAAATCCACTTTCTTTTCTAGAGATAAAGCAATTACTTAATTCTCACTTCGGAGATACGCGAGATCTATCTTCTCTTATTCAGGACTTACAAAGAATGAGACAACTGCCAAACGAATCTCCTTTGACTTTCCTTAACAGACTTCAAGTCCTAAATGCCAAAATGCATGCCAACATACAAAAATCCATACTCGCACCCAGTCAAAAGGCAGCCCAAATAACATTAATCGAATCCATGTCTCTAAATAGCCTACTTACTGGCCTGGAACCCCGAATTGGTCATATAATACGTGCAGGAAATCCACCTAATCTTTTGGAAGCACAAATTCGCATCAGACGCGAGCTCCAACTATCATATTTCGAATCCCAAAAATCTTCTAGACCCAATCCGCCTGCTAGACCTATTTTTCAAACTAATAAAAGACCTAATGTACAATCCCTTAAATGTCATAGCTGTGGTCGCAATGGTCACTTAGCAAATGAATGTAGATCGCAACAACGTCCTAATGGTTATACTTCCCAGAATTTTGGCAATTTCCAAAGGCCTAATACCAATCAACAATCAAATTCTTTTCAATCAAGCACCTCCTTTCAGTCGAATAGACCAAACAACGGTCAGCCAAGACCGCAGTACACACCCCATAACCAGTCAAACCAAAACAATTTCCAACGTCAAACACCATTTAACAATTTTCAACGTCCTTCAGTAATACAAAATAATCCCCAGCATCGTGCTCATGTTGTCAATTTCGACAATGACCAATATTCCAACAATAACTATTCCGAACCCCAATATGACGAGTGTTGTAACCAATACGCAGGAATGTATGAAGATAACCCCGATTACGAATATCAAAATGTTGAAAATATTGATCAACAAGATAAAACGAATTACGATGAATATCAGGATTTTCTTCCCACTTCGAATCAAAACCATCCTCCTATACGAACAATTTCAAATACCAATGCCGTGACGGAAATCCAAAATCAAATACAAACCCTGAATTTGGACGACATGAACCCGTCATTGAATTTCCCAGAACAACATTTTCTTTAAATCCCCTTCTTGCTGTTAACCCGAAAAATCTATATTACATAAAAGACGCATCTAACACTTTTAAACTACTTATAGATTCCGGAGCAGGAATTACGATATTTAAAGAAAACACAGTAAAACAATTTCCCCAACGTTTTCCCGAAAACGTTACGATTCAAGGCATCACAGACCAAAAACTTCTTATCACCGAATCAACTCTATCTCTCTATCTCTATCAACACCTTTTCAAGCCGGAAACCCACATAAAGTTTACATATACGATTTAGATATTGATTTCGATGGTATTCTAGGACTCGACTTTTTAGAACACTATGAATGCACCATCGACTTAAAAAATAAACAACTTGTTACAAATTTTAAAACTTTACCACTGTTTAAGGCAGAAGAAAACCTCGAAACAAATAATAAAATAACTAACGTAAACAATTCTAACGAAATTAAGATTGAAGGTAGGACCGAACAAATTTTTAAATTACGTTGTGATTTAGTCAACACCGATGCTATCCTATCTAGGCAAGAAATCGAAAAAGTGCATATCCCAAACGCAATTGTCCATGTCAATGAAAAAGGCGAATTTCTAACTTCTGTGGTTAATGCAAACGCCATCCCAAAAACCATTAATTTTTCAAATATCGAAATCGAACCTTTTTCTTCTCATTCGCTACTCAATTACAATTTATCTGATAAACAACTATCTCCTAACCGCATTCCCAATACTAAGTCCCAACTTCGTTTAGAGCATCTTAACGAAGAAGAAAAAGAAATAATTACCAATCTTTGCGTAGATTTTGAGGACATATTTTACCTCGAAGGTGACAGGTTAGGTGAAGGTTACCAATGAAATTAAACACCAAATTGACACCAATGGTGCAAAGCCTGTTTTCACCAAATCATACAGGTATCCCCATATTCACAAAGAAGAGGTAAAAACTCAGGTTAATAAAATGTTAGAACAAGGAATCATAAAACCCTCTATTTCACCTTGGTCATCTCCAGTTTGGGTGGTCCCCAAGAAACTTGATTCCTCAGGCAAACAAAAATGGAGAGTAGTCATAGATTATCGTAAATTGAATGAATCCACGGTAGATGATAAGTATCCGCTTCCCAATATTTCCGATCTTTTGGATCAGCTAGGCAAGTGCCAGTATTTTACAACCCTGGATCTGGCTTCAGGATTTCACCAGATCGAGATAGACCCTAAAGACATTCCAAAAACTGCTTTCTCTGTCGAGAACGGACACTACGAATTTATAAGAATGCCCTTTGGTCTTAAAAACGCCCCGTCCACTTTCCAGAGAGTAATGGACAACATCCTTCTAGGCATTCTCAATGAACGTTGTCTCGTCTATATGGACGACATCATTGTGTATTCACCCACAATCCATGACCACATCACACGCTTACGCGAAGTTTTTAAACGTCTTCGAAAAGCAAACCTCAAAATACAACCTGACAAATGTGAGTGCCTGAGAAAAGAGGTAGCAGATTTGGTCACCTAATCACTCAGGACGGAGTTAAACCTAATCCCACTAAAATCGATTGTATACAGAAATTTCCAGAACCAAAAAATTCAAAAGACATAAAATCCTTTCTGGGTTTAGCTGGTTATTATCGTAGGTTTATTCCAAACTTTGCGAAAATATCAAAGCCCCTTACCAGATTGTTGAAAAAAGATATCAAATTTGATTTCGACTCGGATTGTCGTCAAGCTTTCGACGAACTAAAACAATTACTGACTTCTGACCCAATTCTCATCTATCCAAATTTCGATGAGCCTTTCCTACTAACAACGGATGCAAGCGCATTTGCGATAGGCGCTGTACTTTCCCAAGGTCCCATTGGCAAAGACTTACCCATTGGTTATGCCTCAAGAACATTATGTAAAGCCGAAACCAATTACTCGACAATAGAGAGAGAACTACTTGCTATTGTATGGGCCGTGAAATATTTTCGTCCATATTTATTTGGAAGAAAGTTCATTCTAGTCACAGATCATCGTCCCCTTACTTGGTTACTTTCTATTAAAGACCCAGGTAGTAGATTAGCACGATGGCGGCTAAAACTAGGAGAATATCAGTACGAAATAATTTATAAACCGGGAAAAATTAATAAAAACGCTGATGCTTTATCTCGAATAAGAGTAAATCATTTCCAAGAATGCGCAAAGCTTCAAACAAAAATATCTGTTTTTGCATCGAATGAGACAGAATCCGAAGAACCTATCGAAGAACCTAAAACCTATGACGACGATGTAATAGCCGAAGAATACAATAAATTCGTAAGCCTTTACGAAACCAGATCCCTGATCGATTATTCTAAAATCGAAACAACCAACGACTAGCTGTTGGATAAGTCACACAAAAATATTATAACATTCTTTCGACAAAATAAATTAGATGAACTACATCATAAGATTCTTGACGATATTTTCGAGGAAAACATGGAATTTAATCCAAAACAAATAAATATTTTCTCCAGTAAATCAACAAAAAATCGTAAATATTTCATTATTCCTCTCCCGTTTAACCCAGAAACTGTCACACAACTTCTCTTTTACATTCTCTATACCGGTCAAGACGAACTTGACATCTCTTGTACCTATTTCGTGGAAAACACACTCGAACTTCCTATCCTTGAAATATTTTCGTATATTTTTGCAGACAAAAAGATAAAATTAAGTATCTGCCAAAACATCACAACAACCCCTAATGAAGACGAAATACCTCAGATTTTAGATCATTACCATCGCGGAAAAACCAACTTACATCGCGGAATTAACGAGACGCTAAGACGCATAAAAGAAAAATACAATTGGCCAGGCATAATAAAAGCCGTAGAAAACTTTATTAAAAGTTGCGAAACTTGCCAAAAAGTAAAAATCTGTCGTAAAAATCTAAGCAGTCCCCTAGTCGTAACAGAAACGCCCAAAACATCTTTTGAAAGAATAAACATAGACATATTTGAATACCCAACTCGAAATTACGCCCTAACAGTACGTGACGAACTAACAAAATTTACACAAGCTTACCCTATAGAGGATAAGACAGCAAAATCTGTTGTTAATACACTTCTTGTATTTTTTCAACATTATGGAACTCCGTTACGTATACATTGTGATTATAGCCGAGAATTCAAAAACACCTTAATGAATGACCTCTGTGAGCTTTACGATATCAAGCTAACTTTCTCTAGCGTAGGACACCCTCAATCAAGCGGCTCTGTTGAGAGATTTTACGCGACACTTAGTGAAATGATACGAGCTAATCAAACTGAAAACCCTGACGAACACCCGTTTAATGTTCTTCCCTATGCAACTATATGTTATAACAATACCAAAAATAAAACGCACGGTTTCACGCCTTACGAACTTATTTTTGGACACACCTCATCTAGATCACCCGAAATCCTATATAATGAAAAACGTCTTATTTCCAAATATATGCAAGATCTAAACAATCGCATGCAATACCTTTATAAAACAGCCCGAGCCAGAACATGTCAACAAAAAGAAAAAGCCAAAGAGCGCTTCGACCAAAATGTTTCTGCTCACCCCTATGAATATAATGTAGGAGATAAGGTATACATTAAAGAATCGCAAATCAAGGACAAAAGCAAAAATAAATTTAACGGTCCATTCGAAATAATCGAAATTTTACAAAATTCAGCAATTCTGATAAACCCCGAATCTAAACAAAAATCTAAAATAAATTTTGACAGACTGAAACCATACTATGAGTAATTTTTCTCTTCTAGGTTCTTGGCACTTTCAACAGCCACTCAGTCCCAATACACTCTAACACCAATAAACAACACCTTAGGAATTTTCTTTCATGAAGAAGCGACTGTAAAAATCTCAAATGATAAATGGACCCTCCTTGTTTACAAAGACCTCGGACCAATCAAAGAAACAATTAGTAATAATGACAAAATATTAGAAAGCTTATTAAACACTATAGACGAAGACGTACCGCGAATGAAAGCCTTTAAGCCGCAAGTTCAAACTCATGTTAGTCTCCTTAAACAAATATCAAACGCCGTTAACCAGAAGTACACTGAAATAATGGCCGACACTAAAAAGTACATTTTTAGAGAAAAACGTGGTATTCTTAATGGTATTGGAACCATTTGGAAATCAATAACTGGTAATCTTGACGCCTCCGATGGTGAATATTTCAACGAGTGCATCGAAAAGTTAACCCACGATGAATACCAAATAGAAAATCTTTTGAAAAATCAAATATCTGTAACTACCTCTGTTATCAAAAGCTTTAACGAAACCATTCAAAAACTTCAAATTGACGAGGAAACCTTTAATAACGATATTAAAGAAATTCGCGAATCAATTATGGATATTTCCGATCATCTCAAATTTTATCAATCACAACTCGATATCCTAGACTTGTGCGAATCACTAACAGAAAGCTATTCATTTATCGAAAATACTTTGAACGATGCTATAAACGCTGTTACATTTGCACGTTTAAAAATTTTGCACAGTTCAATCTTCACTCCATACGATTTAGTAGACTCATTAAAGCATATATCGCAGTCATTACAGAAGAATAATCTTCCCTTGCCGATATATTATTCAAGCGTAGCTTAATACCTCGACATAATAGAATTAAAGGCATATCAATTAGATACTAGAATAATTTTTGTACTAGAAATACCTTTAGTCGAACCTGAAAAATACACTCTCTATCACTTATATCCTATACCGATTCTGGATAATCGAACAGGCCTTCATCACATTTTGTCAATAACTAATAAACTAATTGCGCGAAATGATGATTCTTTACTTTATACAACCATCCGCAATATGAAGTCCTGCAAACCACTAGGCAAACGTATGTTCATCTGTTCCAACATCCTGCCATACCCAATTGATACTGATGCAGTCTGCGAGGCTCAGCTTCTGAAGAGACTTGATCATCTACCCAGAACATGCCAAGTTTTAGTCATTCTTGCCAAAGACTATAACATTCAAGAAATCAGTCAGAATTTATGGTTGATAGCTGTTGCAGACTCTCTGCCCGTCACAATAAAATGTGGATCCAGAGATATAGACACTCAGATCATCAACACAAATACTTTGATGAAACTTCAACCCGAGTGTAGTGCCTTCGTTGGGAGTACAAGAGTTCGTGCCCAGAAATCAGTTGATGTTTACGACAACGTAACCTACAATTACCACCCAGTCAACATCCCTTTTGACTGCTGTAACCATATGCCAGAGAATATTCACTTACCAGATTTGAAGCCTCTGAAGCTAAACAAAATAGATGTAGAGGACCTGAACATAGCCCAGCACAAGCTAAATCAGTATGCCGATCAGCTGGATCAATTGGTAAATCAGCCGTTCGTGAAAAAACACATAAGTTGGTTCACGATTCTTACAATAACACTCATTATCGCACTGATTGCCTTATACATCTTTTGCAAATGTCGAAGACGAACACGTAACATCAAGATTGGAGTAGCCACTAGCAACGATGACAATCCACCCTCTCCACCTAAAAGAGGATCTAACGTTATACAATGGAGAAGAATAATTCCCAGAAGGAGACCGAGCATCCGCCTTGGCGACCCGATTGAAGAAAGTGAAGAGATTGAACTCAACCTCAATAAGCAGAGGACCTGAAAGTTGTCACCACGCGTCAACTTTCATCTTAATGGGGGAGTTGTTATATCCTTTCTCACGAGCAATGTCACCTTCAAGTACGATGCCCTTGGTTCCCACCGTATCGGATGTCGGTTATCTCAAGGAGACGGCGAATACCGAGACGCCTCGTCAGCAGAATCTGCCCAGCAAGCAAGTTCCCACTGACGCAGCATTCGTCTTTCATATAAATAGTGTAAATTGTAAATAAAATCATGATTCGTTTTTAAGCTTCTATACTGTTAGTTTAATTTTGATTTTGTAAATAAAAATATTTTTTAAAAAGTGAATTTTAAGTCGAGTGATATAACATATATATATATATATATATATATATATATATATATATATATATATATATATATATACATATATATATATATATATATATATATATATATATATATATATATATATATATATATATATATATATATATATATATATATATATATATATATATATATATATATATATATATATATATATATATATATATATATATATATATATATATATATTTGGGTTCTTAATTGTTTTTGACGTTACTTCTTGAATATATAACAATTTAGAGTTTTTTGTTCCTCGACTTTTGGTCAGTAAAAATCCATAGTTCAAATAATGATTGTTTTTATTATGAGACAACTGCCGTTTTGACAGACGTATCTTCTTCAGAGCTAAAAATGTTGTCAATAACAGAAAAGGAGACCTTGTTTAAACATTTTGTTTAGTCATATGTGTCATAAGACTGCCCTTCCTATCCAATTTTCATGGCATTGAATATTCAGTAGTCACAGCACATGCATGGGGTGATGCTCCATCTTGTTGGAAATACATATCTCTTATTCTAACGAGAGGAACATCTTCCAAGAATTCAAATAAGTTCTGTACCATGCATTAAGAAAAAAAGAATCAATGATATAATACTTCCAAAAATCCCCGCCCAAATATTGATTGCCCATTTCTGTTGGCTGTGTACTCGAAAACAGTGCGGATTGGTATCTGAGTAGTAATGAAAGTTATCTCTATTGGCAAATCCATTCCGGTGAAAAGTTCACTCGTCCGTGAACATTATGAAATCCACAAAATTTGCGTTTACATTTAATTGTTGTTGTATCCAAAGACAAAAATTAATTATTAGCCTTAAATCTACATCAATTAGTTCCTTATAAGTGTCTTCAATAAGGATGAAATTTATTTTTCGGTATAATTCTTACCGATGTTCCCCCGATTTCTAATTCTCGAGCAAGATTTCTTGTACTTACATGGGGATCTTCAGCTATAGCCAATATAATCCGAAATGCGTTTTTTTCTCTATTTTGTTTAGTATAATGAGCACTTCCTGTGTTATCAACCTTTCCATTATCCTTTGGAAACATATTTTTCGTGGTTGACGCTCACGCTCGGGATATTTCAGTTTGTAGGTACATGCGGCTCGTCAGTATGGGATTTTCAAAACATTCTCCCAGAACATAAATCATATCGATTAATTCAGCCAATAAAGTAAGTAATGGTGTACTAAATGATGAAATATGGTTTCACTTCCATTTCCTCGGAATGTTCGGGAATATTTAGATAATGTTGTTCTTAGAAGATGAATTGGACGTAGGGGTACAATAGAGTGGCCACCTCGGTCTCCGGACTTCACGCCCCTCGACAACTTTTTGTGGAGTATAAAATTATGCCCAATGACCTCGAAGATTTAAAGGAGCGAATAGAAATCGAAAGTAGGCGAATCGAGGAGGCTGTGATTCTGATATATATATATATATATATATATATATATATATATATATATATATATATATATATATATATATATATATGAATGTATGTATATAAAGCAATACGATGCCTAATAGGGCATTAAATACCGTATGTTGTTTACTGCATTACAGAAATAAACTTAGCTGTAATGTGGTGAGGAATATATGTATGCCTTCAGACGCTTTTTAACCAGCAGCAGCCTCCCGTTTCAACTGATAATCGCTTATGGTCATCCCAGTATGAAAATAACTACCTTTTTTAGCTAGTTAATAATTAGTTGCTCTTCATTGGAATTTATAAAAGCGAACCCGCACAAGCACTGCTCACCCTGCTAAATGAATTTGCCCACAGCTTGCTTAAAACGAAATCTAGGTGGTAATGTCACTTTGAAAATCAGCAATTTTTACAATCTCAGTTGGGTTGCAACATATATTATCTAACAAAAAAATATATTAATTATAATTAGAAATAACATATGGAAATAAAAAATAAGTTAAAAATTACGAGTTTAGGCTTGTTTCACATAGAAAGCCATGCGAAGCACATCAATTTTCTAATAACAATAGTATATTAAAGTATAACTGATATAAAGTCTTTAAAACACGGGCGAAAATAAACCAAAACAGAGCAATAAAGATCATGTTATCCACGAATTCTTTACGCTATTTTTTTATTGGTACACTTTGAAATCACAAATGGGTACTGATATTAATACAACAACAAATTTGTGATGTGGCATCAGTATACCTTTCGTTGTCATGGAAATGAGAACAACAAAAATTACTTTGCAATAAGTCACATAAGTGTCATATTGTATTTCCCTTAAAAATTAGTTCTAACATTGATAATTTAAATAATAAAGCAGAATTGCGGTTGATACCGCAAAGATCCGAACACGCTTATAAAAAAGAAAACAAGTTCATTAAATGGGTGGAAGAGCAAAAGGTAACAGATACAGATGAACGAGTTGTGCTTGCTTATCTTCAGAGAATGTTGGATCAGTAAAAGGCATTGAATATGTGTAGTTATGTGCCTACAAACCGAGTTTCTGTACGATATGAATTAAGTGGTTGGTATTAATACATCTGGATCATGTCCCTCGCAAATTGCACGTTATCTTAAATTGGACGATCCTGATGGACATGCGTTTCGGCAGCTGTTGCGACTGGTTACGTTGAAGAGAGTATTAGCAATAAGAATAATGGTTCAGACATTATTGGGGAGTACCATAAGTGGAAGTGTAACCTTACTGACTTCCGAAAATGTTGGCAGTATTAATTTGAACAGCAGTTCCTCAGACTTAAAAAACCGCAGTATTAATATTTCAAAATATACCAACTGTACTTTTCACATTTATTTAAAAAATTAAGATTGTTGAATATTTGAACAAAACTTTTAAAACATTTGTTACAAGATACTCTTGTCAGATCAATAATTAAAAAGTTGACATTTAGACTTTACGTTTCTTGGGTCCTTGATGTTGCCATGGAAATTTTAAAACACGCGCCTGTTTGAAAGTTGGGTTTAAACACGCTTAGGAGTAATTTAAGAAAGCAGAATAGGGTACCAATAAAAAAAAATAGATTGTTTATAGTGACATTTTGAATAGCAGGTAGAAGTTTGTCAGTAAGTTTATGAAGTTTGGACAGAAATGAATGAATTATGATAATCGTAAGTAATAAAACTAATTATTTTTAACTTTTATAAATGAGAAATAATAAATGGCTAAGTATTTCCAAAAAGAAAAGTGCATTTTTCAATAGTTTATAGTCCACGAACCCTGTTAATTCGGCTCTAGCCAAATCGCGATAAAAAACATTTTTACCACCTACTCGTTTAAAATAGTCCACTGTGCGGCCCCGCAAGAGTTTTTACTTTTCGTTTCAATTTATTAACTGTTGAGAAAGTAATGTATACGTCTACTACATTATTTTACAAAAAACTGTACATTTTGTTTACCTGGAACTTCCGTCGTTTATAAATATTTCCTTTTTTTTTAGGAATAGTGAAATATGATCTTGTTTAGTTCGCACATAGTCATTTAGTAACAAATATAAAAGAAAGGTTCAGGAGGGAATTTCCAGTTCTAAGTTCCGTTACAGATTTATCCAACTTCCCTGAAGTTGCAATGTAAAAAATCCCTCCTTTCCTAGTAAGAAGAAGGATTAATAACAATGGAAGTTCCCGGTAAAGCAAGTGCATCGATTTTTTATATTGTTTTTATATAACCATAATGAATCCCAACCAATTTTATCGTTTTCTAAGTAATAGTAGTTTTTTACATTGATTACTTCAAAATTTTTACCAGTTTATTCTTATATCACATCTAATTTTTGTGCAAAATTTCAACATTTTTATTTCGTTTACCTTTTGTTCGGCTTTCATTCGAACCAATTACCAGTTTATCTCTATATCACACTTAATTTTTGTGCATAATTTGAAATTAATCGAATTAGCAGTTTTTCAGACTTCTTAATTTGATTATGCCGCCATATTGGATTCGCATCAAAAATGTATCAGTTCCTTTCCATACACATTTGACTTTTCTGCAAAATTTGAGATAAGTTGAATAAGCAGTAATAATGGTTTCTAATCAAAGTGTTACCATGTCATCCCTATATGATTTTAAATTTTTGACCAAAATTTGAAGTCCATCGGATAAGTAATTTTTAGCTATGCCACAAATAGACATAATTAAGAAAACATATTTGTTGGCAATGGAATTAAAAACAGATATTTTTTTCTGCTTGTTTTTATTATTTCTTTAATCAACATATTTTAGTCATTTTTATACATTTATAAACTATCTACTCGTATTTAAATTATATAGCCATACCCGCATTATACTCGTTAAACTGTTTCACTTGACGTATTGGACAAAGTCTTTTTGAACAGAAGTGATCTGTAGTCCTCATGGACTATTCGCCCTTCTTTAACTACTAGCTCGTTAAAATTATGATTTTTTTTATAAACTGCTATATTAGCTGATAGGTCCCAATTATCGCTACGGAATACCTGTTCTCTTTATTTCTTGACTTTTTTTATTTCGATTCTAGGTAAAATTAAAAAGAATAGATGATTTTTAAAATAGTTTTATGTATCATGCAAAATTTCAAACGTTATTTTTTTACATTTTTTCAGAACAATTCTCTATGGAATCAACCTTAAGAAAAGTGTTCCCAATGAGCTCCAGATGGCGTCACCAACCGATAGACAGTACATATTACGGCAGTTGGAGAAGTTTGGAGTCAGAAGCTTGTCGTCTACTTCCGTAGAGTAAGTTCTGTTACTTAAAATAAACTGAAATAGAATATTATTTCATGTCAATACAAAATTTATACATACACAACTGAAATAATTAGGCAAATTACAATATTTTTTTTAAAGTAATGTAACTAAAAAGACATAAGGTAACTAAAAAGCAGTAATAAAATAATTATACAATTAAGATAGATAAACAAATATATAGACAGGTTTAAAACGTTGACATAAAAAAGATAATACATTAACCCTCTAAACATTTGGCTAATATCACAGCATAGAAATTCCTGGACGCTATAGAAAAAAAGTTTTAACTGTATTTGAATTTCGGTGATGGAGGGGCTCCGATTCTCAGAAGGATTGTGTTAAATAATTTGACAACCAGATATTCGGGCCTGCTGGATACTTTACCAGACTGCAATAAACAGCAAGAATATCATGGGTTGCCTCTGATATAAATAACCCTTAGTAATATAAAAATTGAGGTTTAAGTGAGAATAACGAGTTGGAGAAAGACTCCCTAGAGTGCTACCGAAATTTGAAACAAGAATACTGGCGGCCTTGGGCGATTTCTTGTGAATCCCAAACACGTCCCACCCCCACACCATTCTGACAATGTCTGACAGAAATGGAATGGAAGACGGTGTAGAAAGTTTACAAGAACTCATCTTTAGCAGCACTGTTTTTTTTTTCATAAGTACACACAGCTTCTTATCATCTTAAAAACGCTCTCCGCATGGATGTTTTATTTTAATTTAGGATCAAGGTGAACTCCTAAAAAAACTGTGTCTTCGTTTTCTCTACCACCTAAATCATATCATGGGTTACACGTGGACTTACCATCGTCGTGCCAAATCATGGTTTGGTTTCCTTCAGGGTGTGCCAAATCACGGGGTGTGATTGAAATTGTCTTTTCAGATATCAGATCCTGATTTGCAGTCTCTGATGGGGGATATATTCGAGTGAAACGCCGAGGGTAAGCTGTGTATCCACACCCCGGGAGTTTCCCATGCTTGGTGTGTTGACGGTTGGGCCTCGACGGCGAAAGGGGGTTAACATCGAACCTCGGGGACCGTAAGGTACCATCCTGCCGAAAAATTCTGGGACAAAGAAGTATCTTTTTAGCACCTAGACTTTTAGGAAAAAGTTTTTGATTCCAGGTGCCGAAAAAAAACTGGCACAGCAAATCTTCCGGACTATTAGCTTGTTTTGAAGTTATTAGTTTGATTAATTTTGTGACTGACGGACCTGTCAAAAAATATGTGTATATATTTAAATGCCCGCGTTAACCACCGAGCAAAAAGCGATTATTTACATGCCATTGAGAGATGGTCATCAAATAAGAAACATCGCAGATGAATTGGTAATTAGCAAAAACACCGTGCTGTTGGCTAAGCACAAATTGCAGAATATGGAAGTATTGTTAGAAAAGCCGGTTCCGGTCGCCCCAAAATTTAAGAGATCATCCCTTTGAATCAGCAATAAAAGCTAAAGAAGAGACACATTTTCCTGGTTCGGCTAATACAGCTCGTAGTAGAATTCGTAGTTCGGATATAAAAAGTTACTGTGCTGCAAATAAAATATTTTTGACTGAAGCAAATAAGCGGAGAAGAGTAGAATTTGCTCATGAATACATAAATGAAAATAATATGCGGAAAACGTAATATTTTCTGATGAAAAAACCTTTCAATCGTGTAACAATGGAAAATCCACGTTTACAGGCCTTCCGGTACGAGATACGATGAAAAATATACTCGTAAGACAAATCAAAGTGGACGCTTTTCTATAAAGGTTTGGGCCTGGGTTAGTGCAAGGGGCCTAGGAGTTTGCCAAATAGTACAGGGAAGACTCGATGCACAACTATATTGCAATATACTAAACCAAGTTATGATACCATCAGTCGGTGCAATATATGGCCAAGATTTTATATTCCAAAGCGATAATGCTCCTATACATAAGGCCCGTATAGTTCAACAGTATTTAGAAGAAAATCATATTCGTGTTCTGTCGTGGCCTTCGAAGAGCCCCGATATCAACCCGATAGAAAACGTTTGGGGTGAAATGGTAAAGTGTATGTATAAACACAATTTCCAACCTAGAAATCAGGACGAATTGCGTCAAAGGATAACGGAAGCATGGGATGAAATAACGCAAGAGTATACGAGAAACCTAGTATTAGGCATGCCACGACGTTTGCGAGCATTAATCGATAATAACGGTGGAGCTACCAAATATTAAAAAGTCTTATTTTTATTTTTGTTATATCTTAAAACAATAAACGTTATTTTCATTTCTCCTCGTATTTTTAAAAAAGGTAGTATTATTATTTTGCTGTTTAACCATTTCACTTCCATGACAACAACGATAACCTATCCTTAATTGATTATACATATTCTTTATAGTCTAGTAGCTACTCAACAACGAGAATTTTGTTGCCCCAGAATTTTTCCGGCAGGATGGTAACTTCCTAATAGGCGAGCCTCATCTTCCGGGCCTGACGGTTCTACATTGATTGTTTTCGGGGTCATTTACCTAAAAAAAAACATATTTCCAAATAATTTTATAGCTCTGTGAAAACTGTCCCCATCGCCAATGACCCTGGGTTCAAAAGATTCAAGGGAGCGAACTATGGTCTCTGCCATGCCGGAGACTTCCGCATGTCTGAAGGGTATCACCCCTCTATCAGGTGTAAGTAGTAGCAGAAGTTGTCTAAAAGTAATGGAGAACCAGTTTAGGTTGAAGTGGAGACCGCCAGTTTTGAATAGAGAGGTCCATTTCTATATTGTGGAAAGACTCATTTCAGGGTTTGGCTGGGTACGCCGGCTCTGTATGTGCGCCGTTCGAGTCGCAAAACATGGAGAAAATATTCCTTCTTATTTAAGGCCAGGATCAAATGCGGCGCATGTTGCTCTTGAGAGTGGTCGGGGTTTTTCCGAGCTACTGTGGATCACTAGATTTTCGTGTAAGGGGTGATGGAAGTGCGGGCCAAGATTTTTGGACGGTGCCATGTAGAGAATGAGTAAGAGGCTTCGATTGCTACCTAAATGAAAGGCGGTGCGAGCCTCAGCTCGGGGGAGATGGTGCTAAAGTGTCGATCGACGATCATATTAATGGAGGCTATTTCGGCAGCATGTGATGCTATTTACTCGGCTTCTTCAGTCAAAGATACTTTTTCGATATCCCCAGTGGAAATGGGGGACCTAATGATATATCGGCTAGAGGAGAGTGTTGCAGCATAGAGGCACGTATAAAGTCTACGAACGAACGGAGGAATTATCGGTAGCATTGCTAGCATACCGAATGGGTTTCGAACGCGAAGGATACATCTTGATCGAGTACGAGCAAAGAAAATCAGAATGATTGAGGAATGCCAAAAGTCAAAAATGTCCTCATGCTAAAACATAATTTTTTGCCTTCATCAGGATTAAAATATAAATTAATTATAAATTATTAATAGAAAACAAACCAAATTTTTGAAACTTAAAATAATTTAATGAAACAAGAAAATCTGTCTGTATAATGTGCATATTTTCCAAGTCAATTATCATAGCTAAGCGCTTTTGATTAACTAGCCATCTTCAGTGCTATCTGCAAATAAGTACATCGAGTAACGAAACTCTTCAATTTTAAAGATGGTGAAGCGATAAAAAAGCCGTCAAAAATAGGTTGGATTAAACGATATACTTATTCGTCAGTAAACAGACAGAAAAGATATAATTAAGGACTTTACATGTAACAAACAAAACGAACACCAAATCAAATTTTAGATAATTCAATTTCTAAAAAACTAGCTTCTTCTAGTCGTTACATTCATGGGATTAATTAAAATAACAAATCCAAAGGTTATGATATCTAAAACTTTATGTATAATTATAAGGTGATTGCAAGCTGACCTTATACATAAAGTTTTAGATATCATGGGATTTGTCACTTTTAATCCTATGTATTGAAAATTGTCATTTTTACCTTCTGTTAAGAACTTCAACTATTGCTCTGTTCCATCATGATTAGATAGAAATGAAGTGCGTTTTTACAAATTAAATTTAATTATTTAAAATGTTATTTGGTTCGTCGGCTTTTCTTGACCTTTTACACCAGCATTAAAATTGGAGGGTACTCCAAGTACTTATTTTTAGTTAACACTAAAGATGGCTAGTTAGTCGAAAGCTCTTTGCTATGATAACTGAATTGGAGATTATACATGTTATACAGACAGATTTTCTTGTTTCATTATTTCTGAACGTCTACAGAGACTCTTAAGTTTTCAATTAAAATATTTAAACAATGTAAATTCAAAATTACAGATAGATAAAAAAGATTTTAAATATATACAAAAACGTTTTACAATAGTGAACAAACAGGTAAAGTAACATGAAAAGTAACATAAAAAGTCTGCCAAGGATGGCGGGACCGCTAGTGCAGATCTCTTATGTTAGTGTCAATCTCCTTAAAGGTCTAGTAAGCCCTTGAAGAAGGAACACTTTAATTTATTTCTGATCTGTAAATATGTCATACATTTGGCGTTGAATGATAGCAAGTTAAAAAAACTAATTCCGTAGAACTTAACGATATTCTGACCCCTCCGCAGTTTTGTGAAGTCGGGACATATGTCTTGTCTTTGTGGTATCATGATTATGAAGATTAGAGTGAACCCGGAATTCCTAAATGGTCATGGAAATAGGATATACATTCTAGGATATATGCTGATAGTAGAGTATGTACCTTTAGGGGTTTGAAAGCTAACCTAACCTAACATCTTCTCAGATGCACCACGACCCTCACCGCCCTCCTCTGAACCTCGAACACTCTGAGACGAACAAACGAGTGACCCCATGTAAGAATGCCATATAACAATCTCTCATGGAAGAAACCATAATATGCATTCCTAAGTACAGCCTGTAAAATAGACCGGAAAGCTGACGTAGTATATAGACTTATTTTGTAAAAAGGCTGGAAAAATGGTCCCAATGATGGTCCCAGAGGCCAGGCTCGGATCCAGCAGGACTCCCAGAAACCTCACACTTTCCGGCTTATCGATTTGGGCAAGATCGCTGATGGAGAAGATCGTTAACACGGTTTTGTCTCTATTCAGAAGTTGATCATTTGAAGTAAACCATATTTGATCTTCCCACTGTACCCCCACACAGCTCTCCCGAAGCCCATTCAGGCTCTTCTGATTCAGTGTAAGCATAGTGTCATGAGCAAAGATTGTACAGGGTGGCCCGTTTATCTTGGGACACTACCAAATCACAGAAATTATTCGAGATGGAGCGAAAAGTTGATTACAAAGATTAAGAAGGGTAATTCGAGGGTTTAATTTATTCTATTTTCATATATACAGGATATCAACTTTCTAATTTTTAAACGGACGCCCTGTATATGGACAAGGTTTTAAATAGCACTATTCATGACGCTTTCAACCATATATATCTTAAGGAGTCTGTGATAAGAAGTCTCTGATTTATTGACATTTATCTGCATTATTTGGTAAATTTTTGGACCTGTATATATAGAATGTATTTTGGTACATTTTGAAACTCTGCCTGAGCTATAAAAAAGATAAATGTATGTTTTATTTACTGCCTAGCAGTCCAACTTTCAAAATAGAAAATTTACAGTGTTGCCAAATTTCGCGTATATTTATTTTTCTCAACATTTTCAAATGCATCCCTCCTATATTATGTTAGATCTATATATAGAACCAAACGACAAGTTTAACGATATATAATAACATCTCGGACTTATAGACGATTTTCTTCAGTAAATACTTCTTTTAAATCCAAACGGAATTTCCAACATTGTTAAAGAAATATTATTATCTATACTATTGAAAGTATTTTATTAATGAACAAATTAAACAAATACTTTATACTTAAAGACTAACAATACTTATTATTATTGCAACAAGTGTCTTATATGTTCTCCAAATGGTGCAATGCAATTGGTATATAAAGTTTCCAAATACATGACAGCATTCCTAACTATGTTAGGAGGATTCATTATTGGGAGGGTATTTCCATTGTGAAATAATGAGCTGGCCTGTGTTAGAAAAATCTTGTCGGCCAGTGTAATTATACGCATACAGGTATAGACTATTCATTGTAAGTTATGGGATTCTGTTAGAGGGAAGTTGTGAGTAAAGGCGATTTTACCGATTTTTTAAATATCCTTTGTTAATTTATTATAATATTCAGTCATATTAAACGTATATAATAATAATAGTAACAATTTTTTTTTGTATATTTTTTGACCACATTTGTTGGCGTAGAGCAACTTAGGTTATTGCCAGAATTTTTCGCACTATTGCACACGTGGGCAAGTTAAAGGTCTCCTGCATATTTCGGGTAAATTTTATTGATCAATCTACGTCTAAGCGATTTAAATACTGCAGCAGATACAGGTCAAAGGGAACTTTCCGACTTATAATTATTGGGAGGATTATAACAGATTAAGGATTGTAAATAGTTTTAACTCATTGGCTAAGTCCTGGTAGTTCTCAGTTTTTTTTCTTTTAGCTTTGCGTTCATTTATATCTACATATACTATATTGCTTTTTTCCCGAGTTTATTTAAAACTAAATACTGCCGGAGAGATTGTAACAAAAAACGGCAAGAGTTTTGTAATTGCTCATATTTGAATATGACGTAGTATTGAGGGTGTACATGAGACGGCATCCACTAGGAAATCTGGCGGTGGCGCGCTTTGAACAACGTCCTAATGGCTAAAAACTATTAGGTTTGTTTTCTAATCGAACTGTCTCCAAATTTTGGTTTTTCTCTTCCTATAGGCTTACCCTTCACATGCCGATAGAGGAAGTTAAGATCTATCGTTTACTCAAAACCTTTCCTGCTAATCGGCTCCAAACTTTTTTAAAATGCTTATGGCATAATCTTGCATCAGTTCCTGCCCAAAAGTGACAGTTTTGACAAATTTGTTGGCAGGTGATTTTTGACATTGGCGCATGTCATTTAACAATGTTACCTGTTGTCAACAATCACCTGTCAACATATTCAGTTTAATTTAGATATTGAATACCTTCCCGAATCTAACCTTCAAGTTCCTTCGCACTTGAAGGTTTGGATCGAGGGGCAAACAGCTAGCCTAAATTTTGAACTCTTAGTTCCTTCTTGTACGCTGTTAGTACTTCCTCTACATTTTCAAAACTTTCCCATACTTCCCTATACATCCTTAATATATCCTCATACATCCTTAATATTTCCTCATACATCCTCAATATATCACCGTACATCCTTAATACTTTCCCATTAAACCTGGTAATTCATAGTTCATAATTCATTCCCTAATAGGAAGATTTGGCTAGTAGTGCCTAAAATTTTGTGTGTCAAAGAAAAGGCCTAAATACAGCAAAAGCTAAACACTATCAAGGAAAATCGAGCGAGAAATTTAATACTATAGGCTCGGAAATTAGCAGGTAACAATTTCCGTTTCGGGTTTAGATAGGTTCAAAAGAAATATTTTAATAAAACTCATTGAAACCATTTATGAATAATGTATATTTTTGAAGTACACTTAATAACTAATAAGTCCAATAATGGTAATTAAGTCAAGGTTTTTTTCATCTTTTTGTAGATATTCTGTATTTTCACTTTTCATGCCTACTTATCTGAAGTAATTCCTTACTGAGCTTACCAATTATATTTATTGGGCCGTAAAAGATATATTTCTCTTTCACTACGTCCACATCTTCATTTTTCGGCCATTTAAATATGGCCAAGGCTGGCTTTGCGTTTTACTGCAAAAATTTCAATTTATGCTTTTTATTCTCTATATTTTCAGTCATTCTGCCTATATACCTCTATATATATATATATATATATATATATATATATATATATATATATATATATATATATATATATATATCTCATCGTAAAATACAGCGTAATATTTTCCAACCTAAAATTAGAGAACACAAATGAATTAGTCTAATAGTAGACGGATCTATCTAAAAAATACACTGTACCTGTCTGTAGCTGTTTCGAGTCGAATTTCGTTTCACCATTTTCATCCCAATTTTCTGTATCTGTTGCGTCATCAAGCAAAACGTCATTTTATTTATCCGAAGTCTCGTCCGAACACTGTTACTCCTTCTTCTTCCTTTTTGAGGTTGCTAGTTATTGTCCCCGTTCTTTTTGCTCCCATAAATCTTCTGAGACGGTTCGTACTTACTCTCCCTTTTTCTTCTTCTAACAACCAACAATATGACGATTTCTTTATAACAGCAGTTTTCCCATTTTCCAAATCAATCTGTACAAATTGACTATCCCCAGTTACTTCATTTACCATGTCAGAGTAATCATTTAAATTTTATCCACTCACACTTCGAGCTGCAGCATTTATTGCGAAAGTCGATTCATCGTCATTTTTGTCGATTAACTCATCAAATACAAAGTCCTGAAACATTTTGTGCTGGATTTCGTTTTTTGTCTCGTGAACTTTGTTGTTTTCATCCAAGCATGTGTCACTTGTAGGAAGAATATCATGGTGGTGATCAATGTCATGATTTTCTCAGTTTTCCACAATTTTTATTGAAAGCTGATTCCAACTGCCTAGCTCTACTGATATTCCCAAATCTTGTTACAGTCTTAAAAACATCCTGCAATGCTTCATATACTATTGAAATTAATAGATTTCTCTCCGTCAAGAACAATTTTCTTCGTTCTTGGGAAAACAACGGTATCTTTTTAAGTCTTCAATTATATTATTTACGGTTTTAATTATTCCAATGCGTTCTATAATATCCTTAACACTAAAATTTACCGCTGTTGATTGTTGTCATTGATCTTATCGCTCTGAAAATGTTTTCGCAACACTGGCTGCTGAAGAGCCATGGACAAAACACGTCAGAATTTCAATTGTTATCTCGGAACATACGTACAAGTTTTATTAAATTGTGTGGATTTAGTTCTACACACAGGTAGGCATTATTAGTTATGAAATTTTCTCTTAGTTTATAGTTTTTGTGATTTTATATCCACTGTCTCCAAATGCGGAAATAGAAGAGAGCGTACCAAATATAATACAGCCTTTTTTCTAGCAATATATTTTGGTCCAAGAATGCTTTTAAGGTGTAAGATAAAACTACGATATTGTTTCTTCTGAACCAGGTATTTCTTTAAACAATTCTGAGTTCTCCAAGCTTGTAATTTTTTCCACATATTTAATGTTCGTTCTATCAACTGGATTTAGATCAGAATAAAGTCAAAAAATGTTTATCCTTAGGAAACGTCTCAACTAACTGACGAAGGTGCATTACAGAAATGTTAAAATTTCCTATTGGCAGTTGAATGTTTGCTTTAAGTAAGCGATTTCGTAGTTTTGTTCCTACATGGACTTCGTCTTGTATGAAACAATGTCCATTCTCCATGATATTTTTGTTATCTATGGCCATTTGAAACCACTGCCATTTAGGTACTACTTGTAGTTGATTGACTATTTGCAAAGATAGGGCAACATTTGCTCTCATGCGCATTACTTTTAAAAGCTCCGTATCTCCATCTGAGGAAAATCCTAACATTTTAATTTTATATTTATTACCTTCCTGCTCTTAATATTTCTATTTTTCCTAAACATCTTTGGAACAGTATTGTCCGTGCAATACACCGACAAACAATTAACTGGCGCACGTTGGGATAGTAACTGTGCCATTATTACTTAAGCGTAATTAGTCCTGGGACAGTTAAGAAAATATTCTTATATAAACTTTGATGATTTGGCAAGATATGTAAACAATTTTAAATGATATGTACTGGAATAATTTTATCGAACTTACTTGAATGAAAGTCATCTCGAAATTATCTTATTAAATCTTTTAATCAACCTACAGAAAACTACTAAAATGTAAAAAAATATCAACTGTTTAACTTCTAAAGTAGTTTGTGACTTATTTTCTGCATGAAGTAAGGTCGAAAAAGGCTTGATAAGTTGAAGCAGATAACGAATTCTTTAAACTTTAAATAATCTGGATTGATAATTCCTGATGTTCTCCTAAAATTGTTTTATTCTTCTAAATAATTCCCTAAACTTCACTGTATTTCCTCGATACTTCCTATAATTCCTCGATATTTGCTATATGTCCTCTATATTTCCCGTACTTGCTCCATATTTCCTGTACTTCCCCGATACTTCCTCGCATACCTCCCTGTGTAGACCTACTTCCTCAGCGGTTTGCCCTTCGGTTTGGATGTTATTTAAAAGCTCTAAGTGACAAAATTGTGGACCTATAAATGCCTCACCAAATCTTTACTGAAGTTCTTCCTGTTACTTCCATTTATTTGTTCTCACTGCTTCAATAATGAGTATTTTTTCGGTAAAAGTTTTAGTTGAGGTTGTAAATATTAAATATGGACTCATCAGCCGAAATAATAGGGTAATTCCGGGAGAGATGAACCATCTTTTTTATTTTAGTTATTTTCCATGGAAAAATAGCTTTATTCAATTGAAAAAAATCTTATGACAAATCAAATAAGAAGAGAAATAAAAACTCAAAAATGAAACGCATTTTTCTACAAAAAAGTAAACCAAAAAATCGATATATGGTCCAACTCCCCCTGAATCTGGGGGTTAGTTGAACCACCATAGCTAGGGTAGATGAACCGCACAGGGTGAGATGGACCATAATAAAAAAGTATAAAAAGTAACCTCACTAGTACCTAATAATATTTCATATGGTTTTAACAAGAAGTAGAAGCTATTTTGCCACACCTATCACACATGTTTTCATATTTTAGGCACGACTCGTGAAGCCATCGGGTGCATATAATGCACTTTATCCAGTCATCGGTCTTCTTTGTAACACTGTAATTTTCTCCACAACCAGCGCAATTGTTTTCTTCCCATTCTTGTAAGCTATCACTATCGACATGTAAAGATATTTCGCCTTCTGATTCAGAAGTATTGGTTAGCGCTTTTGTTTCTTTTTTTGGTCTCTTTTTTGTAATCATCGATGTTTTCGGTGATTTTATCATTCAATTTAATTTTTTTCTTATTACGTTTTTCTCAGCTCAATATTTTCAGGTGACGTAAGGACTTGAGCGAGTGCACGACCTCGCTTCTTCACATTAGCTACAGTTTCGGTGATTTTCGGGATTGGACTAATAATATCCAACATTTTTCCAGGAGTTATATCTTCATCTTGTTGGCCTGAACAATTTGCCGATACTGCTTTGTTTTTCACGTTTGATGGCTTAGTTGAGCAAGTAATACCGTGCTGGATTTTTGGAAGTGGGTCCCAATGAGAACACCCGGGTTGAGCATCAACTGATTTGGAAGATCGTACAGTATTTTCTTTGGTAGAAATAGTTGTTGTAATTTGCAACATTCAGGAAAATAAAAAAGTATTACACGAGGAAATTAGGTAGGGTAATTAGCAACAAAATTTTCTATGAACAATAATTACCTTATTTTTCGGCTCTGATTTTTGAACATCATCGGTGATGTCAGTTGTCGAAATTTGTATATTTTCTTCAGTGATGTTTCTTACCATCTGAAAATAAAGAAGGGTTAATAATTTAAATCACATTAAATATGAAATAATTAACCTCATTGTCTCTGGCATTGGTTACTTGCTGGGCTGCTTTATTAACCTCCTCAGATAAAAAGGCATAATCTGGGATGGCTTCAGGTGAAAAGGGAATAATTCCAGTTGCCTTAAAACCGGATATTGCATTTTTTGCTATAGCTGCTTTTGCCCATGATTCTGCCAATAGTTGACCGAACTGAAGCCGCCCAATTTTTCTGCTGGGATTTATTTTTAAAAAAGTGTTGCAAGCTGCGTAGTAATGTGTTTTCAGCGACTTAAATACAGCCCTATCAAGAGGCTGTAGATAGTGGGTGGTGTGAGGTGGAAGACACAACATAATTATTCCATTTTCTTCGGCAAATTCAAGCATTTCGCAGATTGCAATGGGATGTGTGCCCATCTAAAATTAAGAGCACTTTACCCAACGGTTTTCTAGGCATGAAGTGTTCTTCCAGCCAGTTAAAAAATATGTCTGTGTTCACATAAGCAGATTTTTGGGACATGCGAACAACAGAGCCTGGTGGCATGCTCGATGAAAATTCCTCCTTTTTGTTTTTCCCTTTAAAAATAAAGTAAGGTGGGAGAAATGTACCTTCGCCATTGCAACAAGCTATCACACTTATTGTCTCACCTCTCTCTCCCGATGTAATCGACGTCACCGCTTTGCTGACTTTAGCTGCTATGACTTGTCCTGGCTTATTATTGAGTTGTGATCCAGTTTCGTCAAAATTAAAAATATTACATGGTTTATCAAAGAGTTGATTATCGTTGAGAATACTTTCCAACAGTTCAAAGTAATTGTTCACAGTGTCACGACACAGTGCAGTTGAACGGTTTATTGAGACACCTTCAGCAACTCTTATGCTTAAATCTGAATGGCGACTTAGAAAAACATGCAACCAGTCGTATCCTGCCATCCTAGTAGATGCATCAAAACGGTGCTTTAACTTCAACTGCTCAGCGAGAGCAAAAGCCATTTGCCGGACGTCATTTCGGGTGGGAGCAAAACCAAACTTTCGAAGTTTTTTTAATATGGGCTACTAATTTCGCCTCATTTTCCTCCCCTAGAGTGGACGAAGGGCCCAATGACCCTGATTGTTTTTAAATTTCCAGACTTTTTTCGCCTAAGTAAAGTAGCTTTAGGGATATTAAAATGCTTGGCGGCGGCGTTAACCCCCATTGTGTTTGAATTTATTGCCTCTATGGCGTTTTTAAGGTCATCTTCCGACCACATAGCTCTTTCTGCACTAAGCTTTCTTTGGTATTTTGTAGGCATCCTAATAAAATAAATAATTCAATTCAAACCGGTTCATCTATCCCAAATTTCGGGTATAGATGGACCACTTCAAAACAAAAAATCTAATTGTATTTCGATGTTTATACTACGTACACTAGTTAGAATAGATACCAGGCTTCAAATATTTAACAAGAAATTGCCAATTTAGACAAAATCGCTAACTGAAAATCAGGTACAGAAATTTTCACCACGTGTTAAAACTTAAAAATATAATATCAACCGACAAAAAACGGGTACTACGGTTACGGCTGTTCAACCACGACTGACGCTTGTTTGGGCGCGCGATAGCATTGAAATTTGCTCCCTCTAACGTCTGCCGTTAGAATTAGGAGACTGGTTCATCTCAGGCGGTGGTTCATCTCTCCCGGAATTACACTATTAGCAAAGATAATTTCTAAGAAATGTCTTTCCATAAGAATACTGCAAAAATCCAACCTGGAGTTGTAACCACGTTGTTCCATATTTTGTACTGGACAATATGTATAGAGCTTCCATTTGTTTATTTGAATGCGCCTTTACAGCGTTGTTCTTCTGGTCCCCAAATCCAAAGATTCACGTCTGGTTGAATTTTCAGGTCTATTGAAAATACAACAAAATATTGAGTTGCTCGTCATCAGTCAAAACTTTTCTTTCTACAGATTTCCCTTTATTTTAAGTTATTGGAAATTTAATTATGTACTGCCTAAGAGTGAGAGTCCGATTTTTATTATTTAATATAAAATACTTTAACATTTTTTCCTCTATTGTACACATTGTTAAACAAGCGGATAAACAAAGGCGACATAATTATATGCGTCCAAATATTTCTGTAACTATTACAGTAATCAAAAACAAAAGATGCGTTCAAGACCAACTTCGGTGAATATGTAAATATATGTGCTTAAATATCGAGTGCCTCATGGAAGAAGAGCAAATTTAATTTTAAAGCAAGATTGTGCTCCATATCAGAAATGAAGAAAAAGTAAGCCATTTGAAAACACAATACAGAGAATAAAATGGATTGTGGGGTACTCTTAAAGCACTAGTAACTATTACAGTAATCAAAAACAAGAGGCGTTCAAGGTCAACTTCGGTGAATATGTAAATATATGTGCCTAAATATCGAGTGCTTCATGGAAGACGAGCAAATTTAATTTTAAAGCAAGATTGTGCTCCATATCAGAAATGAAGAAAAAGCAAACCATTTGAAAACACAATACAGAGAATAAAATGGATTGTGGGGTACTCTTAAAGATCTAGTTCGCAAACACACCGTATGAAGAATCCAAACAACTATAAATAATTATGTAAATAATTTGGAGTTAAAAAAAATATTTATAGATAAGACAGACGCATGTTATCGTTGTATCGTTGAACTTTTTATATAGTACTCTATTTAGATCTAATATAATATACAGCCTTATACAGGGGATTGCATTTGAAGATACTGAGAAACATAACTATACGTGAAAGTTGGCAAAACTGTGTCATTTTTTTTATTTTGAGAGTTGCGTACTAGGCAGTAAATAAAAACAAAAATTGTTTTCTTATGGCACAGGCATAGTTTCGAAAAGTACCAAGATACCTTAAATATATTGGTCTAAAAATGAATACCCAACAATGATGATAAATGTCAATAAATCCGAAACGTTACATCTCAAATCCATCAAGTTATATAAGGTTGAAAGCGTTATTTGAATCTGTATAAATATACAGGGTGTCTCATTTAGAATAAGAAAGTTGATACTAGCCCACAAAAAACTACGTACCCTGTATATATGAAAACAAGATAAATTAAACATTCTAATTATCCCAGATAACTTTTCGCTCCTGTACATTCTATGATAAAATAGTGACCCTAGATAAACGGGCCACCCTGGAAATGAGCAATGAGTAGGGGCTAGCGATACCACGAGACTAGAGACCGAAATTGAGACTGAGATTTTTAAAATCGTTTCGAAGACTTGCTCTACGAGACCAAGACCGAAAATACCCTTTGAGACTCTGGGTCTCGGTCTCCACCACCCATATATTTTCCTATAATTTCTGCTAAGAGAGAACGGTCGATAGTTTGAAACATCTCTTTTCTCATCAATAATTATTATAAATCAATTTCCGAAGAGAAAATATATTTTTTTATTAATAAAACTTCCGCTTACTGAAACAGAAAGATGAAATTCTTGAACAACTGTTACTAATAGTATTAATACTGTTACATCCAATCAGGAAACTCACATTGAAATAATAAAACAACATCGAAATAACATACTCTCTTTTGCTTCAAAAATGTGTATCTTTTTCTCTATTGAAAAACTGTGGACTTTTCAATAATCTGTTTAGGTAAAAATGTTTGTATTTTTGAAAGCGGAGCATCTCATTCAATAATAATCAGAGCGATGCTGAGTAAGGCCTGCTTCTCAGTAAAGTTTCTTATATGAATTAAATACTGTATTATGCAATGCAATGCAAAAAAAAAATGTTATTATTTTGGAATCATTTTGACATGTAAACATACAAACATTGGCATCCGCGATATTTAGCCTGGTACAATGGGTTCAATAGTTTGAACATTAGCAGGGCCGTTTCTAGAGTATTTTGCCATCGGGTCAAGTTATAAAAATGCTCCACTAATGAGAGTTAATTGAAATATATTTATTTATTTTATTATTTTTTAAATGGAATCCAAACAACATTACATTTAAATATTTGCGATGTTGACTTTTTGTATATTTTTTTAGAGTACAAATACAAAACTGACAATATTTCTTGATTTTAGACAAAAATAAATAAAGATTGTGTTCACTGTGAAAAAGCGTAAATCACTTTAAATCTAAAATAACCTAAAAGGGTTAATTTGACAGATAAAAAATATAATAAATGTCAAATCAGCACGCTTTGCACTTGAAAATGATACAAGCTCAGTTGCAGTTGCCGCCTTTACACCAAAAATTTTAAATAAATATATATTTGGTTGTTTTTCAGAGACATCAATCTTGAAGCCCTAAATACAGCTCTGCAGACGGTATTTATGACAGAATCTTCCCAGTATTTTTCATAAAAAAATATTTTGTTGTTCAAATGGAAGCTGTTTAGAAATTAACTTTCTTTGTGTTAATATTCACACTGTATTTTTGTAGTTTCTTTATAATTTAGCTTTTATTTGCTTATGGTTATAATTGATAGATTATTTATTTTTAAAATACAAGATAATTTACTACTTTTAATGTATCTAAAAACTTAAATAAAAAATAAGTTACTTAAAAGTTGTTAAAAAAAACTGTATTGTAAATTGTAATAGGACTTAGGTAAGAGTAATAAAATATTTGCATATATAAGTAATCATTATTATAGAATTGATACGATTGATTATGTCCAGTCTATTGATAATTTATTAAGAATTTTAAAACTAACAATACTTTATTTACTTAATTATCGTCAAAATTATGTATTGCAAAAAATGAACTTAGTCAATAAAATATTGTTAAATATGAATTAGAAAAAATTTTTTTTTATGAAATACTTATTTACAATTAAAAATTACACTGCAGGCAACCCAATCGTAAACATTCCACAGTTTTGTGTAACACCAGATTTTTAGAGAACTTTTAAGTATTGAGAAACAAGCCAATAGAATACTGATTTCAGAGGTGCACAGCTCTGATTATATTATTAAGGGTAATCATTAAATGACAACTTAATTTTCATAAAAATTTAATGCAATTGCAAATATAAAATATGGCGATTGACAATTACAATTTTGAACAGAACTAGCCATTACTTGATGAAAATTTATTTTAATTAAGCAAACAAAAACACTTATTTAAAATTTCCACTTAATTTATTTTACAAAAAATTAAACAATTTGTTTCGCAAATACTGTGGCTTCACGAGCCCGTTTTGCGGATATTATACAGGTAAAATGTTCTGGATTTCCGTTATAGCCTAATAAAGATTTAACAATGGGGAATTATTTAGGACCAATTGATCGTTTAATAATATGTTGTTATTTTTATGTTTGTTTATTTCAATACTTTCTAGTAAATTAAGCTTTTTACTTTTTGTTTTGCATGTAAAATTTCAAAGTTCTCATCGAAACTATGGTTTTCTTGAATTAAATATTTATTTGGAATTATCTTCATGCTTTATGAAATTAAATTTATGCTCATTAATTCTTTTTCCTGCGGGATTTATTCTGTTTTTTGGTTTTCATCTTATAGATTTATCTACCAAGGCTGTTATTAGTACGAAAAGCAACAGATGCACCTTTATTTTTTAAAAACGAGGCAACATTTGTTGTTATTTTTCCTGTATAAGCGAAAGTATGAAATCTGATATTTTATTTGAACTTATTAGTAGGATAAACTAACTGTAATGCTTTTTTATATTGTTTCTTTTCTACTATTTTGTTTATAAGATTTTCATGATAACCGTTCATCAATCTATAAAAAAACTATTATATGCTGATGATTTCTATATGTGCATATATCCTAAAATGTATGCATATGCTTAATAAAGACGATTATTTTATGTGCAAAACGATGATTAGAAGTATTGTGTATTCTAGTGTCTGTATGAGTTGGCTTATGGAAAATTTTGAAATTCGTGTTCATTATTCTTAATAGTTGTTGTTAAGTCTAAGAAATTAATTTCTTTATTATTTTCTAATTCAACTGCAAAATGTATATTTTTATGTAGGATATTTATATAATCTAAAAAATTATTTTAATTACCAGTCAGTCAGTACTAGTAAAACATATATCATCAACATATCTGTACTAATAAATGAAATTTTTTCTAAGGGAATATTCATGAATTTTAGTTTCTAAATGGTCCATAAATATCTCGGCTAAATTGGCCTTAAAGGGTTTTCAATTATTAAACCTTCCTTACTTATACACATAGTCTTGTTAAATTCGAAATAATTTTGATTCAAACGGGTCGGCAAGGCCTCTTAGATATCCTGTTTATAAATTGGATTAACATTATTTTTTGTAAGAAGTTCTTCAACTAACAGTATAACATCAGATGGCGGTATACTCGAGAATAAATTTTGAACATCAAAGAATATCAGTTTGGCGTTGCTGGGAATAGTTAAATTATTTATTTTATTTATTAACTGAAAGTTATTTTTTTATACTGAATTTACGTTTAAAATTGCAATATTTTATTAAAATGTTTAAGTTATTAGAAAAAACTACTACAGGTGCTGAAATATAGAATACAACTGGTCTAATTGGCATATCATTTTTATGTAACTTAATGAAAGAGAATAATTTAGGGACTTGAGGATTCATTAATGATATGTGATATTTCTCTTGTTTGGAAAATATGTTAAGATCTCTACAACAATCATCATTTTTTTATAGTTTTTGGAAAAGTTCTGTTGGAGCAAAATTAATTTTACTTTCCTCGTAAAAGGAATGTATTGTAATCTTGAAAAAATCACCCTCCGAGCAGTGGCGGCTTGTGGATGTAAGAACGGGTGAAGCGCAGGTAGCTATGCGGAAAGCCTCGCAGGTAAAAAATGCGCCCCAGGAGAAAATTTTTCGGGGTACCACGCCCAAAATGGCTATTTTTTTAAACCTTTTTATGATGTTAATTATGCATAGCTTTGGAGCATTTTAATATTTTTTTGGTTGTGGGATAAGTAAGCAAATAAACAACGAAGTAGTTGGGTAATCAAATTATTTTATCGTTTATTTAAACAGAAAAAGCATAAAAAAAACTTAGTCTGAATCGGAACTTTCATCATCTGACAGGTCATCTTGAACATCCGATGGTAAAAACATAGATAAGGCTGTTGTAGAAAATGCCTTTTTATTTACTTTGGGAGTTTTTCTAATGCTCGTTATGGAAGGATCAGACGAGAGCAGCAACCTCTTAAAGATATCTTCGTTTGTTTTTGTTCTGGATACTTTTCGAGAAAACCTTTCCCTATATTTCTTAACGTCTTTGTTTCTGCTTTCGGCTGCTTCCTCCGATAACTGTCCCACTGGAAGAAGAGCCGCACTAATAACTTCTGGGCCATGAATTAATACTAGATGGACCAATGCAACCAATATTCTTGCTGTTTCAACAGTGTAAGATTTAAATAGGTTTTCATCAATTTGGTTACAACTGGTAATGACTTCAAGAATTACAGATATTATTTTTAAAACACATATATCAAGGCCAGTAATTTTGGCTGTTATATCTGGGTTCTCAAAAACACGCCTTGCGTTATTGCCATCGTTACTGCTATTGAATCCCGGCTTTGGCTTGTCTATGATTAAACCCAGTTGTTCTTTAAATTCTTTTTGAATCCTTTGTTTGTTTCTAGCAACCTTTTCTTTGTCTTCTTGTGATCTGATAGACCAAGATTTAACTTCCATTTTGTCAGATAGGTGTAACAAGTACTCAAAAATCGAATTCTAGTATGCAGTACTGGAATGGCAAATTTGTAATTTAAAATATTGCCTGGTTTTTCTAGCAATAAATTAATATCATTAAAATCTTTCTAATTTGATAAACAGACATTACATTTTTGAGTACATTTATTGCCTGTTAAAGCATTTCGAACTTTGCCATCAATCATACTAACAATTAAATTATGTTTTACTAGTATGACTCTGTTCTCAATTTGAATACTGGTTTCTTGTAAATTGTCAATTTGGCTTTGTATATGCAATTGTTCTTCTAATGAAACAGCTGCGATTTCTCGAATAAATTGAAGTCTTATTGGCCTACAGTAACGTGGGGAAGAAGGACAGGGGTTGTGCCAAATAACTTTTTTTGGGTTATTGTTCGACGGATTTTTAGTAACTAATTTAAGTGGTACTGAACTTCCATCGAAGCCATATTTACAAATTAAAAATAAATCACTTAGATCATGCTCATCAAATTGAATTATTTTTTGTAAAGTTAATATTCGTTCCGAGGTATGGTTTAGTAAATCCTGTAGGCGCACTTCCGCGCGTATAGACGACACTTCTATTTTTGATGGATAGCACTTTTTGTTTGCTTCTTATATAATTTGCCTCGTAAAGCCTCCTTCGACTAACACTGACAGTGCTTTTTCTGGAGTAAGCAATGATTTTTTGAATGTATTGGTATTTTCCAAAGCACTTAAGTACTTTGATGCTCTGTTGGGACTGGACGTGGTTATCTCATGTACTAATTTAGAAGCTCGAATATTACCTTTTCTTTTATATTTTCTTAATTTCATCTGCGCCGCATAACAGATCGCTTTCATCGGTACTTTTTTTCTTAAATCTGCTGTTTTTTGTCGCTTACTTCTTTCACCACTAGCCGAAAAATCCATAAGTGGATGACCACTTCTTTGTTGTTTTTTTAATATATTTCTTAAATTTAATTTTACCTTCAAGCCATTCTCTATTATTTTCTAAAAAAACACCGGAAATTCTGGATGCTTTTCGCCACTTTTCTTTAAATCTATGCAGAAATGTCGATACAAGAGCAGAGATTTCCGAAATATTCTCATCTGGACAATTGGTTTTTCTTTTGACATGTTGCCTGTTGCTTTTTACAGAAGGACACACAAGGAAGCTTTTAAGGGAATATTCTGGCATTATACGCAAAATATCGCAAAATATTTTAATCCGGTATTTTAGTATTAATGACAAATAACAAAGATCTCTAAAAACTTTGATGTAATATGGCGCAATGTATGACTTTTTGTCAAAGCAAAGCTACAAATGATAAAAAATAACTTTAAATCAGGCAGCTTATTAAAACAAACGTCATTCTTCGGGTTTCGAAATGGTAGGAATTATTTAAGTAGTAACAAAAAAAAACTACTTACCGGTATTATGATTAAAAATTATCGTTTATATTTTTATTTCAGTTTTCACTTTAAAAAACACAGTTGAATATCTTTTTTAAAGAAGGAAATTCAATAACAAAATAATTTGTGTCACGCGTTTTGACAAGCGTTTTTTGGATGACAGCGCGTGTTGTTTTGTTTCAAGGCTAATGGTGATTTAATAAAAAGAAGTGTTTACTTGACTTCTGAATAGTTTTTGAAACAAGTTAAGCAATTTGGCGTATGTTCTTTTTTTCCACGTTTTGGTAGTCCCTGCCCCAGTGTGCGGCGTGTGGGGGGAGTCTGATGCGGATTTTGTTACTGCTGCTCCACGGGTCGCTCTCATGAAAAGGTGTTCAGCGCGACGTTTTTAAGTTAATATTATTTTTTGAGTATATAACGCACTAGTTTTGACAGAAAATAATGGTATAATTAAGTAAATAACGTGTATTTATATAAAATATACTGCATTTTTATAATGAAAATATAGATTATAAAATGCTTAATATTTTAAAAATATTTTTATTTTTAAGTAAATTGATTGGAAAATGTAGGTAAAGCGACGCTTCACCCGCGACCCCTGGCGAGCCGCCACTGCCTCCAAGATTTTTTCAGATCTTTACGTTTCAGGGTCCCTAGACCACGAAAAACATGTTTTCTCAATTCCGTCTGTTTGTCTGTCTATCTGTCGGTCTGTCTGTTCGCGGCATAGCTAAAAAACTACTTACCCGATTGACTTCAAATTTTGGTCAAGAATTAAGGGTCATATGGGGATGACCTGATAACATTTTGGTAAAACTCAATGTGGCAAAACAAAATGGAGGCCTAGTGGAATGTTTATTATATGTAAAATTAGTACTAAAAAAGTGCTTATCCAATTTTGCACTAAAATCGAGTATTATCTAGGAATCAACTGGTCACATTTTGGTATGGATCCAAGCTGGCGGAACAAAATAGCGGCTTCATAAAATATTTTAAAATTCAGCCTGAAAAACTACTTAATAAACTGATTTCAAATTGAGTGCCATAACTAATTGTGGTATAGAGATAAACTAGTAAAACTGTGGTACTAATTCAAGATGGGGGAACAAAATGGCGACCAAATAAAATTTTTGTAATTCGAAAAAATCATCCTATCAGGTTTTACATATTTTCGCGTTTTAGCGTCCCTAGATCCCAAAAAATGTGTTTTATCAATTCCCTCAGTCCGTCTGTCGGTTTGTCTGTCTGTCAATTCGCGGCATTGCTTAAAAAATAAGATTGACTTCAAATTTTAGTCAAAAATTAAGGGACATATAGGAATAACCTGGGAATATTTTGGTAAAAATCCGATATGCCGGAACAAGATGGCGGCATAGTGAAACTTTAAAAAAATTAGTACTCAAAAATTGATTATTCAATTTTCTTCAAATTTTGCACAAAATTCTAGTGTTGTATAAGAATGAACTGGTAACATTTTGGTATGTATGTAAGAGAGCAAAACAAAATGGCGGTCTTATAAAATATTTGAAAAATCAGCCTGAAAAACTACTTATTAGACTAATTTCAAATGTTGTGAAAGCATTAAGTGTGATGTAGAGATAAACTGGTAAAGTTGTGTTACGAATATAACATAGCGAAACAAAATCGCAGTGCTTGTCAATGTAAAAACTACTTATTGAATTTATTTTTAATTATGTCGAAAAATCAAGTGTGGCATAGGTAGAACCTGGTAAAATATTGGTAGGAATCCAATATGTTAGAACAAAATGGTGTCCGACAAAAATATTTGAAATATTAATTTTTTGGTGAACTATTGCATTTGATAATACGTGTTTTTCAGTATTACTAAGTTGTATATTTTGTGCTGTTAATTTACACTCAACTCGTCATTGTTCTTAATCTTTTACATTAAGGTTATAACTAAAACCTTTCTGTAACAAATTAGATTTTTCTATTGTAAAATTTACATCAGAAAAATGAACAATTCTATCGTCGAATTTATTATCTGGGAATAAAACGTTTTTACTATTATTAATGTGAATTTAATCTTTATAAAAATAAAAATTGTTTGTCAAATTTGACAACTACCTATTTTTGTTTGATGATGAGACTATGGGAGAGTCTCCAAAAATCAATTCACCTTATGGTGTACGTTCTTGTGTGATCGAACGCAGTCCGATGCCAGTGAGAGAAAATATGTTTCCCAGAGCCCTGATGAGCGATGGGAGTTACTCAACATCAAACACCCCGAGGACGAGAAACAGTGATTCAGGAGGCACTAGGACGTCATATCTAGTGTACTCTATATCGGCTCTACAATAAGAAAGGTTAAATGTTTGCCGCAATACCAACTGATGGGAGGTTTGTAGAGGAAAGAACACAAGCATCAGGTTCAGGTGATATAAAGGTGACAAAGCCTTAATGCAAAAGCGGCAGTCTGAAGACTCATTACAAAATTGCACAAAGTGTGAATATTTTCTCAATTATTTGAAGGCGTATTATTAAAATGTCTTTTTTCTGTCTGGACATTGGTATCACGGGTGGAATGATATATTTAGACTAAAACATTTTTTCAAGACAAATTTCCATGGCATTTATAACAAATTAAAAAAGATTTTCTGCATTTTTATGATATTCTCTAGAACTACCTCCATAGAAATATATATTTTTTGATTTTCAAGAATTCGGACATACCATCTTACATTTTTTGGGTATCCTGTATATCTAACACGCGGTATGACATTGTCAAAACAATTTTTTTCCTTATGCATCCACTTTTATCGAGAATAAAATTTTCTGAGAACTGAGAAAAGTTTTCCCTGTCGCTCAAATTTCTTGAAAAATGCTGTGTGTAGATTTCCACCGAAGAAAGGCCTTGTTAACGACATCATTATCTCTAACCTTGCTGGGATGTGTTAGGAGGCCCAAAGAAAAATATTTACATTATGAAAATTATAGTTTACTACAGGTTTCATCAGTGCTCATATGTATTAACTTTTCTTTCATTCTGTATTCATCAATTTTGTCTTAACGTATCGTCATTAAGTTATTTCATTCAATAATTTATTGATCGGATAAAGGTTAATTTACATGAGTGGTGTGTCAATTCAGTTCCGTAATGATATATCAGTGTGTCAAACGTTCACACACGTCTGGTACAGTGAAGTTTTTTATCTTCAGTGTTGCTTCATAAAAATATTGATACAATTTTCACGGAACTGTGTCGGTACTGATACATCACGGATATGTACCAATTGACCCTAAAGGTCCTCCAGACTATGCGGACGAATTAACGAATTGACGAATAGTGAGTAGCGGGATTAAACGTTTTCATTTCCATTATATGCAGTGATATTTTTGTCCCTGAGGCGTTATGTATAAATGGATTTAGTTAGTTATTCCATCAGATTTAAAAAAAAATCCTTGTTTTAATATAGACCGAGAATTTGGTAGGCGACACAGCTAACCTAGCTAATCCTAACTTAACCTAAGTCGCATTTTTATTAATTATAGGATTTGATAAAAAAAATTTCATCCGAGTCGGGATTCCAACACATATGCTGCACAATGTAGGCCAAAAACCGTACCGCTGCGTCACAAGGCAACAGACCATTACCAAGCGTGTCCGTACCAAATCTTGTTTATACTTAGCCGAAATAAACTAATATATTAGAGCAGTGCCACAGTTACGATATAACTAATTATTTATCCGCTCTTGATTCTTGTTTCTGATTATTGGGTATAAGAGATAGATTGACTGCCAAAATAACGGATCTCTGGTTATTTTACTTCATGGGCATTGATTTTTTTTATTTTCACCAGTAGATACATAATATTATAATGATCACACTAAAAACTAATACAATCAATGTTTGACAGATAAGTAGTTACATTTTGTAGTTTAAATTTGTTCCAGTACAAAATAAAAAAACTGTCTCTCAGGTATATCTAGGTTCAGTTTAAAGGTTCCTACCATAATTTTGCCCTTGTGTTATTGTAGTCTTCATAATACTTATTTAATCTATTTAAGTAGTTTTGCATAAGAATACCTACTGAATTTCTAACTGACACTGTTTTGTCTTTGTTAATTTTGATGCACCACGTATCATTAATAAGAAAAAAAGAAAGCACACGCCCATGTCACTCCACCTAAAGGCAGGACCGACCGAAGAAACAGGCCTGTTACTCATTCAAGGACTTACCCTACTAGTCATCCGGCAACACCGTATTTTCATCTGCGCTTTGACTCGTCGCCATTCTGGCCGTTCTGCCGTTCTTTTCTTGCATTGCTCGCCGTGCGCTGAAAGTTGCATCTTGTGTGTTTGTTTCTGTGTCGTCTCGTGTTTGGTTTGTTCAGTGTTCCCTCGTAAAAAAAACAGAAAAACACTTGAAAATGGCAACGGAAGTTGAAAATAACGCACCCGCTACCGAAACCAAAGAAATTAAAGAGGAAAAAGAAACTCCGAAGGTGGAGGAAGCGAAAAAGGAAGAAGCCGGGGCGGGCGATGCTCCTAAAGAGAAAGAAAAGGAACCCGCTCCTCCTAAGGTCGTTGTACACAAGGCCAATTTCGAGAAGGATATTGTGTATTTATATCAATTTTCGCGTACGCCCTTATTACCTTCCATGAGCCCCTATTGCTTAAAAGTTGAAACCTGGCTAAGACTTGCTGGCATTAAATATGAGGTAATTTTTTTAATGTTTTTAATTAAGGGATTTTATGCATACATATATTTTGTGAAGGACAACCAAGAATTAACAGTTCTTTAATTAATAAAATTCTCCAAAAATTGTTTTAATTTCAAATAAACGACAATACCTATTATATTAAATTGCCCAACTAAAGGGCAGCCATGTTTGGTTTTTTGAAGGGAAATGATCGAAATACCTAGGTATTCACTTTTTCATCAGTACTTAAAGAGGTAGTTAATTTCCGTATTTATTTTCATACGTTTCAATTCATATCTGCATAATTTCTAAAAGTTACATGTTTATTTTTTTTTATTTATTTTGTGATTTAACTTTTTAAAATCTGAAAACATATTTTGTCAATGTTGGTCTGCCTAGGCATTTTAAATTCCATGGCAATTATAATAATTTTTAATACTTCAAATATTATCAGAATCAAGGTTGTAAAATGGCATGCTAATAGCTCTGAGAATCTGTATTAAAAAACTACAGGTAGGTACAATAAATATAGCTTTTATTTGGATGCAGTATTTTGAAATAATCTTAATTCCATAGAATTTTAAAAACACCTATTGCTGAGATTTTATAAAATATACAATTTTAAAACGCTGGGACCCCTCCATTTTGCTTTTGTTTTTACCATATTTTAGAAATATTTATAAGCATAAAGTGTCAACTTTGATTTTTAAATTTAACTTCCCATTTCTTCTTCAAATGTTATTTCTCAATATTTTTGATTAGTGGTAGATCTAAACCATTGAAAAAAGTATAATATAGAATCAAAATTGTATCATAAGTGATTTAAATATACTGAAATAGAAAAAGAAATCCGAAAGTTCGATTCTTGGTAAGTGTGAAGATTTTCTTCTAATTTTAGATAGGTATCAAAGATCGATGGAAAATAGAATTTTCTTATAGAAATCTAGTTGTGCCAGTTTTTTTTTAAATGTGACCTGATTTTTGTCGAGAATCCATATTTAGGTCTTCTTTTTCTATTTTGCTGCTTTTAAATCAAACTTAAAATTTTGATTCTTTATCAGTTTCCTTTTTTTACATAGGTTTAATAATGTAAGAAAAATAAGATAGGTAAATCGATTTTTGAAAAGATGCAGTGCAAGCAGATTGCAATGAATTACAGATTTTAAGTGTGTAAAATCTAAAACTTTTGACCTGTAACAAAAGAAATTAAATTTTTCTATCTTGGTTTTGGTAATTATTTACTATTTTACACCATGGCCGGTTTTGATGATTGGTACCTACATGATCAAATCCGATGATGTCAGATTTATTCCGCCAAGTTTAATTTTTGGGTTAACCTCATCAATTTCTATAAATTATTGCAGTATTTCTCTTTTTTTTACCAATATTTGGTCAAAATATGTAACGAATCCTTAGAAAATCCAGTAGATATATACACAAAATACACACACAAAATAAACTTGTCACATTATTGTATACGAAATGAGTTTATTGCCTAGTCTGTTCAGATTCAGTGAGTAGAAAGTTACAGTGGCGGATTTAGAGGGGCGAATTCCCCCCCCCCCCTTAGTATCCCCAGTGGTTACAATGTTATGTAATAAGCACTGCATTAATTGAAAATCAAAATTCGCTCCCCCCCTGAGCGGTTTCTATAGATTCACTCTTTATCTGTTTTACATGTTTGAACACCTTAATACAATTCGATCACAAAAAAAGTCCTCGCTGTGATATAGATAATTATTATCACTTGTTATATTCACTGTATAAAATATATTGTTCTTAGAGTCTGGTTTTCAAAGTAGTTTTCTAATTTTAAATAGTTTAAAATAAGTGATGATGTTTTAATTAAACCAGTTTAAAACGCACGTTTTTATTCAAAATGTTTAAAACAAAACTATTGAAAACAAGTAATGGTGTTTTGAACATAATAATAATCATTTTTATTAATCCAGAGGCCATTTTGGGTATAGTTTTATTTGTTTCCTTAGTCTCCTATAGTATATATTCTAGTATGGGAAACCTATATTCTTTTAGATTCGAGTCCCTAAGAATATGTAATCTTTTTTATTTTGTCGACAATTTTATTTAAAGCTTAATTTAATTATTGTGGCCTATTTGGCCTGACGAAGTTCAAAACGTAACTTTTGTTATTGTTGTTATTATTATTTTGATTATTGGGAAGCCTTTTTTAAGCTTTGTGTGTTTTGTTTTTTATTACTCTTTCACATCAAAACTGTGATGAGCATTATGAAAAACATGTATTCCTTAAAGTTATAAAAAGATGAACTTCTGTTTCCTTATGTTATGATTAACATGATATTTTAATTTTTTCCTTAGTAGGTATATGATATTTCAATTTTTTTTTATATCTTTATTTTATGGAGAATCTTTATTTAATTAATTTGGTCTAGCCGTCTAGCCAGATATGTCTGTTGTATGTATAATTGGTTATTTTACGATATGGTCCGGTGGCGTAAAACTTAAAAACCCTGTAAGATTGTAGGTCGGAGAAGAGCAGTAAGATAATAATCCATCATGAGAACCAGGACGAATAGTCGGCCGGCCATGCTAGTTATCCGCTGACGAATGGTTAACCGCAGGCAGGGTTGCCAGGTGTGTTTATTTATTTCGGTAGGACTTTTAAAAATCAAGTAGAAAGGAGTGCCAATATGAAACGGAAAATGTTGTTTGATGTCAATTGGACGCAAAAATGTTTAATATAGTATTTTAATTCATGGAAAATGAGCGCATCACATCCGAGATCACATTCTACAATTTAAAAATATAAATTATTTTATTAACAATGACGATGTTATACGCATAAGTCCCAGCATTTTTTAATGTAAACCTTTTTTTTATCTGGCGCATATCTATCCCGCCTCACAAGAATTCATGTTACATTGTCCGAGTATTTAAATTTACAAAACTTTTTCAAATAGCGCATTTCTGGCAATCTCGAATTTCTCTTGTTTTTGGTTCTTATTTTGTTTTGCATTTCGGCGTGATGGTGCTTAATGCCTAATAATATTGTTTATTTTACTTTTTAAATAGGTTGAACTTGGATCTTTTTAAAACTGATTTTGAGTCTTATTTGTGTCTATTTTTAACTCTTTGTATGTATGTTACGGAGAAAGTCATGAATTAAGAATACTTCAGTCATTGACGTCAACATTATTTTTGATAAGCATTAACGTCAATAACCGGCCAAAGACGATAATTACTTTTTTAGTGGTCATTGACCATTTTCATTATTCATTAAACAATGACCTACGTGACAAAATATCCATAATACTGTATCAAAAACTGATATTTTGATAAAATTGAATATTTACTATCTTTTTTGCATTATTGATCAATTGGATGCGGTTATTCATGACATTGGCTGGCCAATATCATGCATGGCCGAAATTCGTGGATTGTGACGATCCCGGCTATAGACGAGAATATGGTCGGTCATTGACGTGAGTTTCTCGTTTCACGTCATTAATCGTGATATCGAGCGTGACATGTATATCTGTATATTTATTTGTAATTAATTGGCAAATAAAATATTTATTATTATTATTATTATTTCTTCACCATGTTGTCTCATAGTATTCCTGTGGTTGTGAAAAAAAGGAAAAGGAAAAAAAAACAACTAATGTGTATTAAGAAATGATCTAACGATGCTACATGTTTTCAAAATGACCGATTTCTGGATGTTCCTGTGAATGTCTGTATTAAGTCCTAATTGGGCCAAATGCGGTGTAAACGTTGTTTGAGGGCTGTTACTGATATGACGAGAGGAACAATGATGTCTTTCCTGCTTCCACAGCCTTTTTATTTCCATTGCCAAGTCGGTGTATTTGGCGATCTTCACACTGTATTTCGCTAGGATGTTCTCGTCGTTGGGGAAAGCCATGTCAATTACATAAGTGATCTTTTCTTTTTTGGATTGAAAGGTGATATCGGGTCTGTTTGCGGGGATTGTTTTATCTGTGTGGAAGTCAGTATGAAGTATGGATGTTGGAGTATAATGGAAGTAAGGGCCTGTGTTCTCTGTTAGCTTGTATGTTGTAGCTAATGCTTGATGAACGACCTTGGCTGCTGAGTTGTGTCTCGCGGTGTATTCAGTTGCGACCATTATTCTACATCTATTCGTTATGTGATCGATCGTTTCTCTCGGCTTGTGACATCTCCTGCACCTTTCGTTTTCAATAGTTGTGTCCTTGATGATGTGCTTTTGGTAGTTTCTGGTTGCTATGACGTTGTCCTGGATGGTAAGCACGAAACCTTCTGTTTCGGGGAACAGCTGCCCTCCTTGTAACCACGTATATGCTTTTTATGTATGTGGTCTTGCTTTATGTGGTATCTGTGTTCCGTCGAGTGTTTTTTCAGACCAGGTGTTCATCTTTTCTAGTCGTGATTGGATGTGACTGTGTACGTCTGCTGCGTGGCTCGTTTGAGATAGGTCGAGTGGTGTATAATACTTGTCTGCCTTCACTATTGCCTTGTGGAGGTCAGTTTGTTTGTTGTGGAAGAATTCTCGGAATTCTCTGAGTTCGTAGATTTGTTTTTTATTTAGCGATTGTATATCTATAATTCCCCTCTCTCTTTCTTTTCTCTCGATTCTCTCTAATTGTGCAAATTACATATCATGAATAACTCGAGAACGAAACGTAGCAATCGAAATCGACAATGGTGTAAAAAGTATTTAGCTTAGTTTTTTCATGATATTACTTACATATGCCATCAATTTCCAATTCAACTGGCATACTTTTTGTGATTTATTTTTATATCCAGAATAGATTATTGTGTCCCAAATTTGTTTTTGTTGTTATGTAGGAATGATACAAAATTAAAATGAAACTTAGTAAATAAACTCGCCGATCTTTAGATTAAGGAGAACTGTTACAAATATAAATGAATTAGTGGTTTAATGTTAATTTTTATAAAATATTAAATTTTAAATAACTATAATGTGTCTAAGGAAATAGATTAGTACTTTTTTTGGTTCATATATACAGAGTGTTTTAAATAAAGGTAAATGTCCAATGTTTTATGTTAAGTAAACAAAAATATAGTTACTAATTTGTAAAATAAAGAGTGTTTTATATTAGGTCGATTTTAGAAAATATATTAATTCCTTTAATAATGATACAAGTTATATTAACTTAAGTTGGAAATTTCGATATATTTTCCCGCTGAGATCGGCGCTTACATTTAAAATATTAGTTGCTAACATGCTCCTTTATGTTTAATTAATATGAACAATTTTTTGGAAAACATTTTCAAGTGCAATTATTTTATCTTGATATTACGACCATTTTTCCCACATAAGAGAGAAATAATATAATAGTGAAAAAATCACCCTCCGAGATTTTTCCAGATCTTCACGTTTTAGGATCCCTAGATCCCGAAAAACGCGGCAAACTTAAAAGATAGTTATCCTATTTGCGAATCCTATTTGGTAAAACAAAATCGCCGCCTAATGTTAAATATTCTGTAAAATTGCATTTCCCGGAATAGAACCTTCTTTTTAGAGAGGAAAATAACCAGTGACATAATTTTTTTAGACTATGGAAATAAAGTTATGAAAAATAAATATACGAAATAAATAATAATATATAAATAAATTAAAAATAAATAAAAAAAACAGTAAATTTTCTTTACTCGGAACTTCCCACGTTATAAATCTTTCCTTTCATTAGGAATAAGTGAAGCCTGACCCAATTTAGTTCAGTACATAGTCAATCAGTAACACATAATGTATTTTCTAACATATTTACGAATTTAAGATGGCCAAACAAAATGTTTAGAAAATCAACGTAAAAAATGTATAAAGAAATTAGTATTTTATACAGTGCGTTAAAAGTAAAGCAAAAATAAAATATTTGTAATAATTTTCGGTACCACAAAATGACCCCTTTGGGTCGTTATAGCTTTGAATAGAGAATCAATTAGTTAAACAGTGTTAATTATTAAGAGTGGATTAAACCGAGGAATAAACTGGATCTTTTTTAACTTCTTCTGTTATTCAAGTCATTTTGCGTCAGACATGTCACATTTACTATGTGATTACAAAAGCCATCATTTATAGGAAATGCACTCATGTATTTTTCTCACCGAACAATGAACTAAATTGTGGTATGTAAGTTATCATTGTACTAAGAAAATGATAAATTGACTACTGCGGGACACTTCCCACGTTATGAATCGTTCCTTTGATTAAGGGATTTGAAAGAAAACACAATTTGTGTATGTAAAAGGTGCAGAACTAAATTGGGCCATACTTCACTATCCTCGATATATAGAATATAAGAATATAAATATAAATTTAATTAACATAATAATTATATTTATATTCTTTCAACTGTGATAAAAGGAAAGATTTATAATGAGGGTAGTTTCGGGTGAAGCCAATTTTTATTCTATACTAAAACTGAAACTAACCGGCCTGCAGCCTGCTCTACAATATGGCAAAAACCCCATTCAAGTCCTTTAGTAGTTCCAGAGATGGCGGTGTTATTGACTCTGCAACGTGAAGATCTAAAAAATCTCAAGAGTTTCAGGTTTACAATATTTTTGTGAGAAAAAAGAATTTCGAACAAAAAACTTAAACAACTTTATAAGAGGCTATTTTGGCTTTTGTACAACTGGTTTTTATAGAACTATTAATCAATTTCTTTAAATGGCTGGTGTCTGGTTCTCTGTAGTAGTTAGTAAATGTCGAGGTAAATGTTAGATGGGACTTAACATTACTGAGCAATGCAGCGAAATTATGTTGAGATGGTCACTCTACTATATGTAAATCAGTGATTAAAAAAAAAATGAAAAATGTAAACTAGGCTTTTTAGGTTCAGATTTCCTTTTTCAACTTATCTTTACTCAGCCAATAAATAAATATTCGGTCAACCATTTCCAGCATTAAATATGTCTGAGTTAATATAAAGGAAGTCAATGATGATTCGCTTGACAACCCGCGGATAACCCAACCAGTTTGAATTAAAATAAAAAAGACTGAACTAAACACGTTTACAAGTGTATGCAAAGTAATAGCAGTTTATCAACCAGTGAAGTGTTGAGTGGACACAAAAACAATGTTGCATTAAATACAATGACAGAGTTAAATGGACATTAAACAAGTTTGAAATAAAATGCTTATTAGATCAACAGAAATGTGGGGTAGGTAGTTGCCTTGTTTTTTTACTTCCCTCGGAAAAGGGAAGTATTGTAATCATGAAAAAACCCTGAGGGATTTTTGCAGATCTTTGCGTTTTATGATCCCTAGATGTGCACAACATAGCTCTCAAACACTACTTATCCAATTGACTTCAAATTTTGGTTAAAAGTCAAGCGTCGTAAGGGGATGAAATGGTTACATTTTGGAAAATTGTGAAGTATTAAAAAATTATTACTGAAAAACTACTTATCCAATTTACTTCAAATTTTGAAAAAAAAAGTATTATGTAGGAATGAATTGGTAAACTTTTGGTACGAATCGAAGGTGTTGAAATAATATGGCGGCTTAATAAAATATTTAAAAAAATCAGCCCGAAAAAACTACATTAAATTGATTTCAAATTTTGTGCAAGGATTAAGTGTAATATAGAGATGAACTAGTAAAATTAGGTACGAATTTGAGATGGCGGTGAAACAAAATGTTTGTAATCTTAAAAAAAAATCACCCTTCCAGGTTTTTATAGTGTATCTAAAGTGAATTGAGACAACATAAAATCTAAATATCCGTCAACAGTCGAGGATTTCTTTGTGAAACATGGGCGGCGTGATAGAAAAATAAATTTATTTGATATACGTGGTGTAGTAAATTAAACGTACCCCAAATTTTCCGCTCTCTCAATTTACTTTAGATACACTTTACAAATCTTCACGTTTTAGAGTCCCTAGATGTAGTTTTCTTATTTCCGTCGGTCTGCCTGCCTGTCATTTCGCGACTAAGAAACTACGACCCGAAGCTTCAAGAATCGAATTTGTATTGAATTATTGTAAGAGAGTTGACTTAATCAACTACCTAAAGGGCTGAAGTAATATATAAGTTTTAAAATCAAAATAACACTGTAGAAGTGGTCCTAACAAGAATATATTAACACATTATTAAGGTTCATTTGACCACGGCACCAATGTAAAAGCAACATATTTTATGTTAAAATAACCTTTCTATTGTTGATTTAAGTATTTTAAAACTAACATCAGGAAATTGGTTGGGTTCACTATTTAATTTTTTCGGTATTCTAGTGCACTACTATGGGTGAAGGCTTCTGTCATATCACAGCCGTTTCACTGGCGACGTTTGATGTTAATTTTAAAGCTCAGTTTAAAGTTAAGCGTCGTTTTGAATGTGTATGGTTTTGTTCGAAAATTGATATGACTTGTATTCTTGGCTTAAACTTAAATATCCTTTAATACGGCGTCGCACACTGTAATATTTTTATAATCTAGCCGGAATTTTTAACACGCTTTTATTAGCTTCACTTGTATGTATGAAGCTCTTAGTACTAAAATAAAGTGAGATCGAGCGACCGTTACGGTAACGACTAATTGAGCAAAGATGACCCTCTGTTCGTCAAGCCTCTTTCGTTCTAGTTACTAAAAAACTTAACTAAACAATTTGCAATAAGAAAAGTTCGTTAAAAGAACCCATTAAGATTATGAAAGCCGTTGAAAAGTATCAGCAATTCTGAATAACCGCCAACGATCGTCGGTCGGTTGGAAAATATAAACATGAATAAGATAACTGAAAGTATTAATTTCTACATTTCTTCTCCTCTCTTGACATATTATTTAGGTCTATAAAAAAACTAAAACCCTTAAATCTTAAAATAATCTAACACCTATATAATCCAATTAATAGTTAATTATTTAAAGACATTAAGTATGTTCAAAGTAAAATGTTAAAATTGCTAATAAAATATAAATAAACGTGTATAGAAAAATTACAAGTCCTAGAACAAAAAATATATATATAAAAAAAATGTCATTGTTCGGAATTTACACTACTACTTCCAAAACTTTACAACTCTTCGGTAGGAAAGCCCCATTTACAGGAAGAATAGCCTCACTGAATGATTTCATTGACAGGAGGACCAGTCTCATTGAGAGAAAGGACAGCGAGTTTCCGGATTGACCTTGTAAAAAGTCCATGGCTAGTACGTACAGCTGCTACTCGTACGAGGCCATCGGCACCAGGAAACACCTTCTCGACTCGACCAACTCTCCATCTCATAGGGGGTAGATTTTCCTCAAACTTGAGTACAAGGGTACCAACTGTAATGACAGGAACGAAAAACGCGCGCACAGTATGTACAAATAACTCTAGCATGTGGATTTTAACCTACAATAATTTGGTACCATCAGGTTGATTTGATAAGCTTGATAGTACCAAATGGTACACAGCTAGTAAACCCTGGAGCTTGGGCTCATTTGGTTTGTTCTGTTGAGTCCATTACGTTAGCAGTAATATATTAAATATCTTTTAAGCCTAAACAGTAAAAAATAAATTATAGTTTAAAAAAAAACTGGAAAACACACTTTTGTCAGTAACACAGGAAAAAAATACTAAATAATGTAATTTACTTAAAAGTTTATTACGATATATGCATTCTACCCTTGACAATATTATTTATCTTCATTACAAATTAAAGGATTTTTTTTTCAATACATTATGTGCATTTAATAAACTTCTCAATGTTCAATAACTATGCCAGAAAGCCTCGGGCGTTTTGTCTATATTAATTAAAAATACATGCTTCTCAAAGAAACGTAATCAAAACTAGCGTATAGACATTTAAACAGCGAAATGTATTTAAATTTTCTCACAAACGACTTGCCAGCTCTTCTGGAAAATGTTTGTTTAGGAACAAGAAGAGGCATGTGATGGTCTCCCAGGAAGCTTGACATTTGTTGAACATAATCTTCCCAAATCGCTGAATTGGAAGAGGTAATCTATTTGCTTAGCCAGCTAGATGACCGGACTTAACAGTTCTTGATTTTTATTTATGGATGATAATAAAATACATGGTTTTCCAAACACGTGCTATCACACCAGATAATATGGTTCAGCTGATTCAATTTGGTAGCATATTTCAAATTAAAGTTCTGAGGGCCTGTGAGAGTTGTAGATTCTTCCATAGACGTTGAGTTATTTTCTGGTTAGATATTCAAGAGGGTTAGTGTAAAGTATTTATCTTACCAAAACATCGATCAAGTTGAAGAACTGCAACGACACTGATACTTCTCTCTTTGGGGAAGATCCCAAAATGCAAACACCCGTTGTTCAATAAAAGAAATAAAAAGTCAAAACTTTAAAACAACACTTAAAATCTGTTGAACAACTTCGAATAAAGAAAGAAAACTTTAAAATTAGTTTAAAGAAAAAATAATAATAATAAAAACTCAAGTCTAAAGAAAGGAATTTAAATATAATTAATTTCCCAATAGTGATTTAAGCCCCAAGAATTAGAATACAGGGTGTTTCTTAATTGAGTGTCAATATTTAAGGAGGTGATTTTTGGGTCCATTTTAAGAAGAAAACTTCATATAAACATATGTCCTAAACGGTGTAAATTTTGAGATACAGGGTGTTAAACTTTCAATAATTTCATAATTTTTCGATAATATCTCGAATACCACTCTAGATATTGTAATGAAATTTGGTATAGAGGTACTATGCATCTAGTGGAATTTTTTGATGTAGAACATTTTTTTTTATTTCCACCAGTGGCGTCCGTACGGAATCCGACTTGCATATTTTCCCAGACATTGATGGTACGCCACTGATTTTTTGTTTAAATAAAAATTATTTTTGAAATTCTCATTCATTGTTGAGCAAATTTAATCTCTTGGTAATTTTGAGTTGAACGCAAGGTTTTCGTTTTAAAAAATAAAAACCATTTCTCTGCAGAGTTTTAACAATATCGCTGACATATATAATATGACAACACCAATCGCCATGGCATGCAAGGAAATTTTTTTTTGACTGAAATTCAAGAAATCAAATTTATTTATGAATAACTAATACCCAAAGATCTCAAAATTATTATTTGAGCTTATAATTTTTTAACACGAAACTATAAAATACTATTTGTTCATCAATACAGAAAGATTACTAATAATAATTATTAGTTTAGTAGACTTTGGCTGTCAGAATTAATACTTCTCTTGTAACTGAATTTGACAGTTCGGCTTTCAGATTCAGTCGGGTTTAATTAATTTTGTGTTCTAAATATCTGATATATCTGAGAAAAGAAATGGTTGAGTTTACCAATGAAGAGTTGGCAGACATGCATTACATATATGGTTTGGCTGATGGCAGTTCACCAGAAGCTAGGCGATTATATCAAGAGCGGTTTCCTGGTAGAGTCATACCAGATAGGCGAATATTTGCAAATGTGCATAGAAGGTTGACTGAAACAGGTACATTGAAGCCAAATAATCAATTAAAAGGGGCCCATCGGACTGTAAGAACTCCAGAAATTGAAGAGGCAGTATTAAATTCCATAGATGAAAATCCTGAACTGAGTACTAGGAAAATTGGAATTAACCTAAATATTTCGCTCATCCTAGTTTGGAGAATTCTACATGATTTTTTTTATACCCATATCACAGTCAAAGAGTGCAAGCCCTACTTCCCCGAGATCTTCCTTTTCGAGTTGATTTTTGTGAATGGTTTTTGGAAAAAAATGCGCGTAATCTCTTATTTGATCGCGAAATAATGTTCACAGATGAAGCTTACTTCTCCAGGAACGCTATCAGAAACTTCCACAATAATCATATCTGGGCCGACGAGAACTCCCATGCCATTGCAGAACATCATCATCAAGAGCAATTCTCTGTAAATGTTTGGGCTGGCATTATCGAAAATCACCTAATTGGACCTTTTTTCCTCCCAGAAAGACTAAATGGCCATAATTATCGCCGGTTTCTTGAGAACGATTTGCCGATATTGTTAGAAGATATACCAATTCTGATTAGAAACAGAATGTGGTTCATGCACGATGGCGCGCCCGCTCACTTTAGTATTGAAGCCAGATAATATTTGAACCGCACATTTAACAACAGATGGGTAGGTCGTGGCGGACCCCAACCATGGCCCCCTAGGTCCCCAGACCTAAATAGTTTGGATTTTTTTCTATGGGGACATCTTAAATCTTTAGTTTACCGCACCCCAATAAATACTGTAGAGGAGCTGAAGGATCGTATAAGAGATTTTTGCGATATTATCAGAAACACCGAGGGTATCCTTCAAAGAGTTCGCGACAATATGAGGAAAAGGGCTAAAGCGTGTATTCTCCTAGGTGGTGGGCATTTTCAACAACTTATCTAATTTTTTTCTTCTATTTTGTTTCACAAAGTGTGCTGTCAATTTCTTAAAACCTAATTATTTTTGTTGAAATTATTAATTATGTACCTAGTTGTATTATTATAGTTTTGTAAATAACTTGTTATTGTTGAAGAATGTCATATTATTTTAATACAATTTATAAAAAGTATTTATGAAGTAACAGACTTCTGAAAAACATTGACATGGTGGTCCTAGATTGGTGGCTGAAGACTACATACTATTATCTACAAATATCTCTCACTAAGATAAAGCGATTTCTGATTTTAATAAGAATGAACATAGTAATTACTTTCACGCCACTGATTTTTCTAAAATAAAGCATTTTTATTGATTCATTTGTTTGTTTTTGAAAACTTTTAGTATTTATTTTCGACAAGATTTGATTTCTCGAGTTTAATACAATAATATTCCTCTGCATGCATGGTGATATCCGTCTTATGACCAGGATTGTTTGGACCATGCAGAGAAACTGTTTTTATTTTTTAAAACGAAAACCGTGCGTCCAACACAAAATTACCAAGGTATCAAAATTATATATATATATATATATATATATATATATATATATATATATATATATATATATATATATATATATATATATATATATATGTTCCCCAAAGAAATTTTTAAACATTTATTTGGCCGCCATCTCGAATTCGTACCACAAATTTATTAGTTTATTTTTATATTCACACTTAATGCTTGCACAAAATTTGAAATTAATCTGATAAGTAGTTTTTTTAGGTTGATTTTTTTATATCTTATTAGACCGCCATTTTGTTTTCCTATCTTGGGTTCATTCCCAATCACTTTATTTTTGTGTAAAATTTGAGGTAAATTGGATTATTAGTTTTTTAGTGATAATTTTTTTAACGAAATAACCATCTTATTCCGTAATATTAGATTTTTACAAAAATATTACCAAGTCATCCCTATATGACCATTAATGTTTGACCAAAATTTGAACTCAAAATCGGGTCACTAGTTTTTAAGCTATGTCGCGAATTGTCAGACCCAACAAACAAACAGACAGACCGACGAAATTTTTCGAAATCTAGAGACGCTAAAACGTGAAGATATGTTAAACCTAGTCATTTTTTTTTCGTTTAAAAACATTTCATTTGGTCGCGATTTTGTTCTTGAATTTGTACTACAGTTTTCCAAGTTCATCTCTATGCCATAATTGTCACACAAAATTTGAAATTAATGCATAAATTAATTTTTCAGACTGAATTTTTAAATCTTTTATTAAGTTGCCATTTTTTTCGCCATCTTGGATTCGTACCAGAATTTTGCTAGTTGATTTTTTCATAATACTTGATTTTTGTGAAAATTTGAGGTAAATTTGATAAGTAGATATTTAGTAATATTTTTTTTAATATTTCACTCCATTTTGTTTCGCCATATTGAACTTTTACCACAATCCCCGTTTAAAGACAATCGGGTCAGTAGTTTTTTAGCTATGCCGCGAACAGACAGACTGTTCGACGGAATTGAGAAAACATGTTTGTCGACATCTAGGAACCCTGAAACGTAAAGATCTGAAAAAATTGATATGATTTTTTCACGATTACAATGTTTACATTTACGAAGGAAGCTCGAAGAGAACAATAATAAATTAATTCTATGAATGCTTGTTTCTAAAGTTTGCTTACCTATACATACTCTTACGTTTTTTTCAAATATGAACATTCTCATAATCTTTAAACTTTAAATTTGAATCTTTTAATTTTTTTGCCAGACTTCAATAACAAAATGATAATTTAAAAAATGAAAACAAATTATTTATTGTCATTTAAAATTCCCCGTGATTTTCTTAAGTTGTAAAGTTGCACCGTTGTTAATCAAGAACATGTTTTACTTCTCTCGTAAAAAGAAAGTATTGTAACCGTGAAAAAATCACACTCCCATGTTTTACAGATCTTCACATTTCAGGGTCCTTAGATGTCGAAAAACATGATTTGTTCGCGGCATAGCTAAAAAACTACTTACCCCATTAACTTAAATTTACCTCAGATTTGGCACAAAAATCAAGTAGTACGTAGAAAATTTTAGTATAGATGCAAGATGGCCAAACAAAATGACGGCCTAATAAAATATTTAAAGAAAACTACTTATTAGCTTGATTTCAAATTGTGTGTGTGAATTAAGTATCGTATAGAGGTAATCTGGTAAAATTGTGGTACGAATTTAAGATGGCGGAACAAAATGACGGCCAAATAAAATGTTTGTAATCGTGAAGAAAAATTACCCTCCAAGATTTTTCATATTTTCACGTTTTGGCATCCCTGGATACCAAAAAATATGTTTTCTCAACTCCATCGGTCTGTCTGTCTGTCTGGTTGTCAGTTCGAGGCAGAACTAAAAAGTATTTACCCGATCGACTTCAAATTTTTGTCAGAAATTCAGGTTCATATGACCTGGTAACATTTTGGTAAAAATCCAATATGGCGAAACAAAATGTCGGTCTAGTTAAATGTGAGAAAAAAAAGTTATTATTAAAAAACTGGTTATCCAAAATTAGTGAATGAACTGGTAACATGTTGGTACTGTGATTGCGGTCTAATAAATTATTAAATAAATCAGCCTGAAAAAACTACTTGTTCAATTTATTTTAAATTATGCCCATAAATCGTGTGTCACATAGGTAGAAACTGGTAAAATATTAGTAAAAATCCAATATGGTGGAACAAAATGTCGCACTTTAAAAATTTTTGAAAAGACATTATTTGTATATATAAATGACTATATGCGGATCTGAATTAGTTCACACTTCACTATTCCTTATTAAAGTAAATATTGATGTAAAGTATGTAATTTTTTTTAATTGTACTATCTTTGTTTATGTATTTTAAGGTAAAGTTGCATATTTGAATAAAATCTTTTGGATTTTTATCAAAAATAATTCTACTAATAGACGTATATCCTTGATTACAAGTCGCTATTTTCAAATTTTAATTAGGTTTTTAATATGTTATTTCATTTTATGTCAATTTGTGCATAGTTTTTAATAAACACCCTATTTAGGGAGTATATAATGTAAAAAAAGAACGCATCTTGCTATATTCGTTGTTTGGATAAAAAAACGTAGATATTAATGAGATATTTGAGTTTATTTTCCTACTCGTTTTGCAACAAATGGCAATTCCTATGTTGTCAGATAATATTCTAGTAAAATTAAAATGTACTATAAGAAGTTTGTTTCAACGAATTGATCAAAATTGGTTGAAATCGGGGACCATTTAAAGTCAGTTTTTGTCCTTAAATGGCGTGGTTAAACAAAATACATTAAATTGCCAGTTGTGATTAAAACTTTAACAAATACCTTCAACTTATCGCTCAAAGAAATAGCAGATTAAAAAAGACTTGAGTTTTTTGCCACTGTTTATGTTTTCTTTTTATGTTCCGATGGGAAGCGGTAACATCAAAGGTTTTGACGTGTTTTGGAACTCGATCTTAGTTGAAACAGGGTTCGTTTTAAAATGTTATATACTGAATTGACATAAATCACCTACTTGTGTCTCTAATTGAAACGATCAAAAACTAAAACATTAACTAATCGAAGTCCGTTTGGTTGAAAGAGATTTTTTGATTTGATGCAGTTTTGTTTGGTAAACGTGTGCTTTAATTTCTTAAAACAAAGAACAAACTCAACACTGTCTGTTTGATGAAAACCGACACAACAAGCAAATTCCTGTGACGTTTTGTTTCTTCGTCAGCCTATAAGAAACGGATACGTTTCGGACGCTTTTTACTACTGATTATTGAAAAGGGTGGAGGTAAACACTAGTTATTTTATCTAATAAAAATGGCTGGAAGGAAAGAAGATAATATATGGAAGTTTGATATAAAAATAATGGATCGCAATAAAAGTTAATGTAGGGCAATTTGTAAAAATTGCAGAAACTAAATTAATTCAAGACAGTTCAGAGACTTAAAGCACACCATGGCATTCGTATGCAGCAAGAAGTACTAACAACGAAAGAAAGTAGTTGTACAGAAGGTAAATATGTTAAAATTACTCTCAGTTGTATTTATTTACAAAAGTAGTTATATAAGTTAGGCCTAATTTTTTGGGATTGATTTAAAATGGGCTCACAAATCAAAATAATTTATTCGTTAATTATAAATATCTTCATATATCTAAATTCTGAGAATAATTATTTTTTTAATAGTACACATTGTGGTTGTAGTAAATTAAGGAAGAATTTAATAAAATTAAAGGTAATTATCTTTGAAAAAAGGCCTGGACACGTCAGTTTACAATATTATTAGAATTCAAATTTCACCTATACAACTTAAAGTTTTTAAGAGACAAATAAATAAATAGAAATAACAAAGTTTTGTCACAATAAGGTGTTTTGTTGTGTTGTAAGTTTTATGTACCTACTTGCAGAAATAGTCACAACTGTTAAAAAATCTCCCACCTACTTATATCTTATTCTTATTTTGCAGAAAGACAACCTACTCTGGAGTGTGTTACCAGTACGGTAAGAACGTTATTACTTTCGTCTTCGAGTTCGCGTCAGGTCATAGAATGTCTCCACCAACAACTTTTGGGTCAGTTAAAAAAAGAGATTAGTAGAAAATCAGTCTACTATGATGAATGGTTTTATATTGCGAACATCTACAACTAAAAAATAAAATAGTGACAAATAGTAATGGCAATCTTTGTTATACGCTTCGCTTCTAACTCAAGCTTTAGATTCGTGGAAAATTTGCAAGTAAAAAAGTTATCTATAATATACATAACAACTGTAGCTGGAGAAGCGCTTCTCATTCTTGAGAATATCTAACAGAAATATGATATGACTTAATTTCTTCGAGTGAATTAAAATACTACTGTAGTGTTAGGGCTTTTGTTACAGATAATGCAGCAAATATGGCTCGCATGAGAAAAACTCTGGAGAAAAACAACAGGCTTATGTTTTAGATGGAATCAACTCTGTTAGTGAATAGAACTTTGGTGTGCAAGTTAGAAAGTGCATTTAGTAGAGCGGGAGACTTGGATTTTTTGTTGATTTAGGAAATTATTTATTTTCGCTGTCCAAGTCGGTCGATCTCTATTTTCTTGAATTTCAGCTTGAGCAAGTTGACTGCCATGTTTAACTAGTGATTTTGTGTCGTATTGGTTGCAAAAGCAGTCGGAAATTCAACTAGCTGAAATACAAGCCCGAAAAACATGTAAAAGATTCTTCACAGCCATTTTGTGCAGGCCTAGCTGACATGTGATGTTTCTTTGTTTCAGGCTTTTAATTTTGGATCAATCAAGATTTTTTAGTTTATATTTACATTACCTCAAAGCTTTAAAATTACCGAATTTATCATAAGTTTACTTAAATTATCTTTCATTTGAACTGTATCTGATGAAGGCTGAGGAATCTGCAGTGTAGGTGTTTTTACACCATCTCCCAGAGTTGCAGAATACTCCATATAAGATGGTTTAGATTTCCTTCTGTCATATGGTGATTTACTGTTCTCCTAGACGTTTTGTGTTGGGCTAACTAAATAACTAAAATTTCGTCAGGCAGGAGGCAAAACACTAGTACTTTCAAGTGATGTGAGATGGAATAGTGTTGCCGATTGCTTGAAGATGTATATCACTCAATGGGACATAAAACTGATAATTGTGACGACAACAAAGAGGATATTGATGCTATAATGTACCAAAAGGTTTTAAACATTGGTCTGCTGAAGAGTATTTAAAAAAATTAAAACCCATATCAGTTGCACTTGATAATTTGAAGAAAAATAATGCTTCTTTTTCAGAAGCTGTAAAACAGTGGAAATATACAATATATTTTTAGGAAAATCTAGAATTATCACTACAAAATGCTAAAAAATGTCAAGGCCGATATTAACAGGCACTAACACCGTACCATTTTATAGCATATATATGTTGGTCCCATCCAAGCTAAAATACAAGTTAAGAGCCCACGAAAAGAACCTGAGCCTAGAAGCCATTAATAAGATTTCTGGAAACACTGAATTGATACAGCTAGCAATTCAAGTTAATGGCCGTTCTAATCCCTTTAAAAGGATCAGGTTTTCCGAAGAATTAACAACAAATGTCAGGGCAGTTGAGTACTGGCTATTACAAAAAAACGAGCCGGGAATCGAAAAACAACTACCAGTATTAAAACAATTTCACTGCTCACGTGCTTCCTCAGCGTCAGTAGAATTAATTTTTTAGTACTTTTGGACTGGTGCATTCCGACATTCCATACATACGAGTAACAGAATGGGAGCAGGAAAAGCAGGAATAGCGATTTATGTTATAAGTCCGGTAGGTGTCTCATTACAGTCTGGAATATAAACCAGTACTGTAATAACACCTAACGGACGTGTATCTATCGTATAATATTTTATTTCATACTGGCTTTATAATAGTTTTCAAAATTAATAAAAAGTTGTGTTTATTAAAACTTAAGAAATACTAGTTGATAATGTAATGATTGTCTTTTGCTTGTCACTGTTAATAAGACCAATTTTATTTCTTATATTTTTAAGTGAGAAAATGTCAAAGTCAAACCTGAAAAATACGATGACTGACTAATAACAATAACCTGGTGGTGTTGTTAGACAACACATGACGGTATCAGATACTGTAATGTTCGATTTACTAGCATCAAATCAATACAGGGCAAGCAAATTTGCTAAACAGAACGGAATAAATTGGTTTTTCTATAAAAATTTAATTAAAAAAATCAACTGATTTAAATCAGGCCAACCTTGAAAAATAGTAAAACAATTTAAAAAAAAATATAGCTGCAGAAATTAAGTTTCGAAAAGAAGGAAAGACACTGCCTCGTAGAGAACTGGCAACTGTATCTCCAAAAAGGAGGTACGGAACTAAACATGGCTGTCGAGTTATATGACCATAATCCCGAACTACAACTACTTATTTAAAAACAAATTCTTCTATTATAATAATCGTATAAGTATAAAGCCAAAAACAAACTGTGATTATCTAAAATAAATGATTAAACAGTATTTAAAAGTGCTTGTTAAATATCGTTCCAGAATTCGAATCATTCGGTCTTCTTGGCCTTTTCGCATTTTGTTATTTTTTTTTTGTAAAATCATTGTTTTTTCTGCTTCAAGAAAATCAATGAAAGATGCAGACACAGTAGAGCGGAACTCCGCAGTAAATACTGAACATATTAATATGATAAAAATAACCTAGATTTTAACTTTCTTTTTCTTTCATTAATAACGGTTAGTTTTTCAAATAGTTCTGACACGTCACATAAAAAGATATTTCGTTGTGGGGCCTCATTACAACTAAATTCTTAAATTCATGAACATCTTGTTTAAGTCCTATAAATAATTCTAGCTAGAATATATATTATTTGTATTGTTTATAGAATCAAAAAATTACACACTGCCCGTGCGTCGGTTCAGTACTTTGTTGAATCTCAGGATATACTCGTACTAGTCTTCGCCTAGAAATTATATTTAGAACGTCAATTAAGCATTATAGTTGAGTGCATCTCAATTTCCCAGTACAATTAAAATAAATTTTTCTTCTTTTGTCATCATCAGCATGGATGGCAATATTGTGGGTGAGGCTCTGGGCGGCCTTCCGCACGCCACGCACGCCAAGCTTTATGAGGGTAAATTTAATTTATTCTGGGCTTCGTGCTACGGAAATGACTGTCTGGCGGCTGTGTAAAGTTGCTTGATGACAATGGAATTAAGAGCAAAGTAATTGGTAGCATGTTTTTTATAAACATTGCATATTTTACTTAAAAGTATATAATTTCATTTTATATATATATATATATATATATATATATATATATTATTTATATATAGTATTTATATATTATATATATATATATATATATATATATATATATATATATATATATATATATATATATGTATATATATATATATATATTTATATATATTTATATATATTATATATATATATATATATATATATATTTATTTCTATATATTTATATATATATATATATATATATATATATATATATATATATATATATATATATATATATATATATTATATATATATATATATATATATATATATATATATATATATATATATATATATATATTATATATATATATATATATATATATATATATATATATATATATATATGTAGTTCTTTGATATCTAATTAGGTGTTATAGATAGTATAAATAATCTAGGTGCATATTATAAAAATATTTTCTACTCTACAGGTCTCACAAAAGCAGAAAACTAAATTTTCCCTTTTTAATTATAACCCCTTTAGTATTTTGTCTAAAATTGGTTCCCTTGCTTAAGGTCTGTTCAATCCTAAAGGCATTTTCGTAAACTTTAGCAAAAGTCATACAAACATCAGCCGAATGTTTTTCAGATTTGATTATCTGCAGGGTGTTTACATTTTACTTCCAGTTTTGATAATCGTTTATTTTTTAAAAAATTGATGCACATTGGTACTAGAAACCGATTTATACACTGAAATGTATTTATGATCCCTTGCGGTGTTGCGAAATTAAGACTTTTTTCATGATTTTTGGCCGTTTTGAATTTCACTTTAGGAAATTTGAGAAATAATTAATAAGATATATTTAATATTCAATTCGCATTATGAAGGGTGTCTATTTAGTGTGCAATTCAGTGGATATAAGGATTAGTTATTAAAGAGAGGACAAAAAAACCGGAACAACATTTTTAGTTCATTGAGGGTGCATATTTTAAAAATATTTTCAACTTTCCAGGGGACGAAATGAGACACTGTACATTTTTTGAATGGAACTTTCTTAATATTTTGCCTAAAATTGGTCCCAAATTGTTTTTTTAGTGTTTACATTATTTTTATGATTTTCGGCGGATTGCTATTTGTCATTGCTATAGAGTTTGTTAAGCACAGCGTAAACGTAACAAATATAATATACCTACCTAAAATGAAAAATAATTTAAACATTGTGTATTTCAACATAGACACTAATCTACATACGATAGTTTTAGATACACACCAACAAAAAGTTTTTTACCATTCTGTGTCTCGTTAGCGCGCCGGATTTTCGAAGGAAGAATTCCTTTAAAAATCTTTACGTATGCGCACTAATGACCTAAAATAATCTTGTAGCTCAAAATGTCCAACATATCTTGACTAGCCAAAATCGTTGTTTATTTTGGTCTTGTCGTTTGGTTATTGTATCATTAATTTTGCGTTTTATTTACAGCCTACAATAAATTACTTTCAAGAAGAATTAATCAGCATTGACTATATCTTGGATGGAGCTCTAGACAATTTTCTTTTAGCCAGGCGAATCTAGCTCAAAATTTTCAGAACGAATAAAATAAACTCGGATAAAATATTTTGAAAGACTAAAAGAAAGGTTCGAACTTACCGGCAGTGTAAAGTATGAAAAACAGTTTTAACTAAAAAAAGGAGCTTGCAATTGCTTTACCCGTAACAGAAGATTCAAATTTTAGTTTTAGACAGATAGAAAAAGATTTTCGTAACTCTAAATAATCAATATCAAGGTCACTTAAAAATAATAAGTTTCATACTTACCACGTAAAACTTCACCGGGAACTGACGGAAAAGGATTTTCGTAACTGGTAACATTTTGCCAATAGGTACAGAATAAAACACGAGAGAATTGTTACTTTTTAAAAACGTTCTATTTAGTCACAAGTCAACATTCCACAGAAACGGATTTGTAAATCGGGATAGTTTTCATTTTTGTGCCACTGAAATTCTCCATGATCGCGTTTTGAATTATCAACACAACACCAGTCAGTGGTCTCGGAATATGTGGAGAGGTATAATTAATGATTTTGTTATCCGGCCATCCTATCCAGTTTCTACAAAGGGAACCACCTGATTTACTGGAGCATATTCCAGCTGACGTTATGTGGAAATTTGCAGAAATGGAGGGACCAAAGAGGGCCGATAGCCTTGCTAATAAGATCCCCATACTTATTTGTCCAGTATGAACTATTATTTATGGGGGTCATGTAAGACCGTTTATGGCACTACCGCTGTGACCGTAGACGATATGAACTTAGAATTCGGGAAACAAAACGCATAACTCCTGGAACTTTGTTTAGTATTAGACATAATTTTTAACTCTAAAGTGGAAGCGTGCATTAATCAAAACGGAAGACATTTTGAACATATACTTTAAAGTAGTTAATTAAGTTGTTATTATGTTTACGTTTCGTTTTCTGGTGGTAAATATATTATTTGAGATTTTTTTTATAATTTCTGCATTATTATGCATAAATTGAAGTTCAATGCGATCAAAAATCAAAAATAATGCAAGCATTTCGAAAAAAAATTACAATTTGATAATGTCGCAATGTTTAATAGATAAAACATATATAACATTTGCGTAAATTCCTATACATTATCAAAATGTGGAAGTAAAATGTAATCGCGCTGTAGATAAACAAATTTCAGAAACATTTATATGGTGTTTGTGGGACTTTAAAACTGACGTCTACTCTTTGTAGTTAAAAAAATGTATTTTTTCGAAGAAATTAATAATCCGAGGCATCTCGACTAGAGCTCTACAAACGTCAAAAAATTAAGAAAATAAAACATAATTTGGCAATACTGCAATTAATTACAAACATATTTAAGGGTTGAATATACCTTAAGGAGGGGAATCAGTTTTAGGTAAAATAGGGGGTTATATTTTAAAAAGAAAAAATTTGTTTCGCTTTTGGGGGCACCCTGTATAAAGTTGTATTCTCATTTATGACATGAACTTATATAAATATTTTTTCTTAACCTTGAAATTATATTAAACCTGTCTGTTATCTGTATGAAAAAATGTATCATCTGTTATTTTTTATGAATGTAATATCATATTATTAAATCTGTATACAGCTCTAGCTGAGCAAAACAAGTTAACTTAACTCGGCATTATTATGATGGGGTAAGAGATACCCCAGTGAAAAAAGTTAAACCTGCTAGACGGAGGAATAATGTAAAGAAAAGTAGCACGGGTTCATTTGACTTTTATCTGTGCAATTAAACTGTCCGGGGGTATCATATACCCACCCCAGTGCGAACGGCGTAAAATATGAGTGCTGTTTAGCCAAGATGTTTTTTTTTAATTTTATGTTTAAGCATATTTAATTTATTTTTGCTTTTGTTTGTATTTTTTGGTCCTGAAAATGTATTACTTTCAAAAAAATAGTTTTCAGCGGTAAACTATGTTTTATTTTTATTATTTTTTGTTAAAATGAAGTATAATAATCAATTATTCTGAAAAAAAAAGTTTAAACATTGGTTTTAATCTTCCAAGTTTGTTTGAATCCCTTTTAGGCTAGGCATTTGTGAGTAATAGTATATTACGTAAGTGTTAAATGTGGCAGATTTCAAATGAGGAAATGCGGGAATCCTTCGAGTTTGAAAACGATAATGTTGACATGTGTAATGTACACTATTTTTCCTACGACTACTCATAATTTTTAGTAGAATTACTAGTGTTGAAAAAATTCTTTCAACACGAGTGTTGCAAAAATTGTTATCCGTTACGTCAGATGGAACATTGACACAAAATTGTCGTATTGAAGCATTTTTTACCATACGTTTTGGTAATTTATTTAATACGCATGCGTGTGGTATGTGGCACTGGGTCATTTAACAGAGTGTTTTTTGTCCGTTTCGTAAGTGGTCGTAGGAAAAATATGTGTGCTGTTTAGCCTCTAAGATATCTTTGTTTTGGAACCGGTTTTTTTTTCTAATTTAATTTTTCAATTAAGTATAGAAAAAATGTTAGTTTATTTAAAAAAGTTTGTTTGAAAACGTAAGACTTTTAATAAAGTAGTTTTTCAGCTGCAAACTGTGTTTTATGTTTATTATTTTGTGTTAAATCGAATTGTAACAATCAGTTCTTCTAAAAAAATGTCTAAACATGAGTTTTAATCTTCCAAATTTGTTTGAATCCCTTTTCGGGTAGGGGTATGTCATACCCCTCAGTACTTCTAATGAAACTTTTTCTTACCGTACTAATCAACGTCTTATTAACCAACGAAGAAAAAAAAGGCCCGAGAAAAATTATATATAGTATAGTTTAAGATTTTATTTTTTCTGCTTTAGAAAAATATATCTTTTTGTTTATTGAAAAACTGCAAACGTTCGATCCATTATTATGTTATAAAATATAGAATATTTTATTTTAACTCACAATGGTTTGTTTTCTAAACGGCAACGCTTTTATTAAGGTTAACCGGCGTATCTTTTATGAATATCTGGCTCGTACGCTATACTAATGAGGTTTCTTAATTTTGTATACATCGTTTCTTAATTTTTTATATTACTGTTGATTTTATGTTTCCACACATACTCCGTAGATCCATAAGCATGGGTGTCAGTAGGGGGGCATGCTCCTCCTTATTATAACGGGCAATGACTTGTGTTAGTCCGATCTTCGATGTTAATCAAAGTGAAGCATTGCCGCGCGCGGCTATTAGTTGGATGGATGACCACCCGGGGAAGACCGTGCTCCGTCTAGAGACGGGCTGCTGGCAATAGGTAGTAGTGGTTGTAGAGATTGAATAACCACCGTGTTACTACCGCGTTCTCTATAAAGGTACCGTGAAGTGCAAATGCATGTTTCGGTATTTGGAGAACATCGACGGAAACTCCGAACCCTGTAATACAGGGCGTGGATTTAGTGGAGTTATTAAAAAAATGCAACCACGGTTTAATGCTTCGAAGCATTATTGTTGGGCCTTCGTGGTATGTCCAATCTTAAAAAAATATTGAGCAGTTGGGCAAATTATGAGATATTTACAAAAATCAGTGCCGAAATTGCTAATGAATACGTTATTTCAATACAGGCGTGAACTTTTTTTTAGTTATCGGGATTTTTTTACTCCCTTGGTTTTTTCCGAGTCCCCCCTTCCTCAATATTAGGGGTCTAGAAAGAGTATTTCCGCAGATTATTTCGGGAGTTTGAAGTTTCTCTCCGTGACCCATATTTACTTGTCACACTGTAGACATCTTGTCATCTTGTAGTTTAATCTTCTAGTTTTCATGTAGTCTAAGTGCAACAATAGAATCAAAGATTTAATTACGCATCGATATCCTGGTTAAACTATCGTTTATGCAAACATCTAAAAATCATTTCAGAGCAAAAATTCAACCTAATAACAAAGTACATTCAGTTATAGATATAAGATATATTTCGCTGAAGAGTGGGTACACAAAATGAATTTGATTTTCATTTTGGAATTTAGAATGTGATTATGATCTATAAAAAGATTTCTTTAAAACTTGTTCATGTAAAGGATAATGATATGTCATTACAATTAGCTATAGTATTAAAGTAACTATACGCGTAAAATATGTGGTATAATTTTTCTGTTGTTATAACGAGTACAATGGTATTGTTGGAACTTATTAGGAGAGAGTTTGTATGAAATCTATAATAATTTTCTGTAGATAGTTTATATGAAGTAAAAAAGTAAAAATTGTATCCTCATTGCATACAATTAAATTTAATCTGATGTCTGAACAAAATACGTTCTAAAAACTCCTGGTGTGTAATTTGGGATACCGTTGGTTCCAAAATTGAAAAATATTCACTTTACTAAATAGTATTTACAATTTTTATTGTACTTCGAAGTTGAACTTATGTCCGATTTTCCTGAAAGATGAATCGGGGATTTACAGGGTGATCCAAAGGACAGTAAAAATTTTTTTATACTTTTATCTGTATTGTTATAAGACATGGAAAAAATATTAAACGTAAAAGGAACTGGGATTTTTATGAAAAATTAAAAAATTACCTTTTTTTAACTTCAAATATGCTTATGAAAAACCGATACCTAATAGAAATCAATGAAGCCCATATTTTTATCTTACTATTTTATAATCACTCCTTACAAAGAAATTAGTCTATAAATAAATGAAAATGAGGGAAACGACCTTCATTTTCTATTTTTAATTACGCGTGTTTGAAGTTGAGTAAAAATTGATATTTTACCTAAATATCTCGAAAACGGTTAGATTTTTACATAGCACATTTTATATAAAATAATGTTTTTCCTTAGATTCTGAAAATTTAATAATCGGTTATTATATAAACCCCGGTTACTTTTATATTTAAGATTGTTTTGCCTTATAACGTCTAATAGGTATATAAAGTATGTTTACTCTCTTTACACCCTTTAAAAAAATCTAGTAATAGCATACTTTTACTCTAACACAGAATGCCACGGGTTAAAAAAATTGCGTCACATTTAGCTAAACCCGCGAGGCTAGGGGTTTATCACTTGTTAAAAAACGTACAGCGCAAATCGCAGGATTCCGGGAGTGATTCCTCGATTTTGGCTGCGATTTCGCGAGTTCGGCGGTTATTTCGCGATTTCGGGTGCGATATCGAGATTTCGGTATCGATTTCGCTATTTCAAAAACAATATCCGGATTTCGAAAGCGATTTCGAGATTTCGGAAGCAATTTCGGGGCATCAGTTTTTTTTAAATATTTGAACATATAATTTGAATTATTATTTTTTTTCTTATTAATAAATTAATAAATACACGGGGGTTCGAAAAGTCATAGTATAGGTTAATATCTCGAGTACTGGTAAAGCTAAAACGTGTAAAATTTCGCAGTTGCATGCTTATTCAGAATTCAACTTTTTTATGTGTTTAAGCTCTTTGCTTCCCTTCTGGGGATGAGGTGAGTGGGTTGCATATTTCAATTGGAAATTTAACGCTCTATCAAAATGTACCTTACTGTGGAGACCAGGAACCTCGTCGTCTATTGTCAATTTAAGTTTGAAAAGATATAAATAGTAAAATTTGCATTTTCTGGAATGAGTCATCCTGTAATTTTTATTTTTAGGCCATGGGTTTTTTCCTAATTTCAAATATAACAGAGAAAAATCTTGGAAAAATGCTTCATAAACCCAATGTGTCTAAGAAAGAGTATTTTTATCTCTTTAATCAAACAAATATAATTTACATTTATATTTTTTCAATTTACCAATTTTTTGATTTATAATATTATAATTCGGAAGGCTCTGAACTGGTTTTTAAAAAATAAAATGTCATCGGGATAAATTTTAGACCTTACATATAATTCTGGCTTAGTTTATACTTCCCTCGTAAAAGAGAGCTATTGTAATCGTGAATAAATCACTCACCCCAGTTATTACACATTTTAGAGTCCTTAGATGCCAAAATACATGATTTCTCAATTCCTTCAGCCTGTCTGTCTGTCATTTCGCATAACTAAAAAAAAATTACCCAATTTACTTCAAATTATTAAGAGTTATATGGGGATGACTTGGTAATATTTTGGTAAAAATCCAAATTAGTGAAGTGTTAAAAATATGTTACTATAAAACTACTTATCCAATTTACCTCAAATTTTGAACTGCTAACATTTTATTATGAATCAAAGATAACGAAACAAAATGGCTGCCTAGCGAATAATTAAAAAAATATTACTAAGAAACTGATTTTCTATTTTACCTCAAATTTTGCACAAGTATCTTCTGTTACATAAGAATCAACTAGTAACATAAAATAGGGATAAACTGATAAATTGACGGTCTAATAATATTTTTTTAAAATCAGTGTAAAAACTACTTCAAATTAAGTGTGTCATAGGTAAAATATTGATGCAAATCCAAAATGGCGCCCAATAAAATGTTTGAAAAGACAGACTTTATTATTCCTGAAAAAGAGAAAGATTTATAACGAGGGAAGTTCCAGATAAGAAATGTACGGATTTTTATATTAGTTGGGAATTTAAAAAAATCGGTTAATTTCTATTACCCAGAATTTCGTTCGTTATAAATATTTCCTTTTATTAGGACCCGTATTTGGAATAGTGAAGTGTGATCCAATTTAGTTTTGCACCTAGTCATTTATTAATCCTTATATTGTATCTTTTCAAACGATTTTATTGGGCATCATTTTGTTCCATATGGGATTCGCCCCACATTTGATTTTTGGTTATAATTTAAAATAAATAATTAGTTTTTACAATTGTTGAATTCGTATTAATGTATCCATATCTCACATTTAATTTTTTTTTTCCATCGTTTTGGATTTTTATCAAAATGTTACCAGATCACCCTCAAGTCAATCGGGTAAGTAGTCATGTCTTGAAATGAATGACAGACAGACATACCGACAGAATTGAGAAATCATGTTTTTTTTTTGGCATCTAGAGGCGCTAAAACGTTAAGATTTGTAAAAGAGAGTGATTATTTTCATGATTACAAACATTTTATTTGGCCGCCATTTGTTCTGCCAATTGAAACTCTAAATCATACTTAATTCTTGCAAAAAAATAGAAATCGATCTAATAAGTAGTTTTCCATGTTATATATATATAGCATATATGCATGCTTTTTGACATTAATCATAACATTTTTTTAACGCCCTGCATATTATACGATTATCAAATAGGTACACACCCGAGAAATTTGAAAAAAAACCTCACCATAAGAAGCAATGTTTTTCCCATTGTCTCCATTATGTAGAAAAACGATTTCCGTCTCTCTTTAACACATTTGCTCTTATGTTAGGGTTTTTGTTTTTCGGGTGTCATTGACGATAAAGTTATTAAACCTAGTATAGTTATATAATAATAAGCAAGAAGAGACCTTGTATTATTAAATACACGGTGTTTTATTTAAAAAAAACATATCAAACATCCAAAAGATACGGAAAAACCCTGAACGCGATTTTTTAAACTCATACTTATATATATATATATATATATATATATATATATATATATATATATATATATATATATATATATATATATATATATATATATATACATATATATATACATATATATATACATATATATATACATATACATATATATATATATATATATATATATATATATATATATATATATATATATATATATATATATATATATATATATATATATATATATATATAATATATATACACTCACAGGCAAAATAATCGATCCACGCAAATTTTTGAGGAATTTCAATTGCAAATAACTTTTTTATTTAATGCAGGATTTTAATGAATTCTGAACAATATTTTAGATCAACTAATCGAGAATCGCCCACATGTTAAACATTTAAAAAAAATAGACCAACATATATAATATACAGGTCTAAACAAAAAGTCGTTTTTTACCATAAGTTTAAGAGCCTCTGTGAAGTGGAGTAATAGTAAATTGGTCCAAATGAAGCTTTAGTTTTAAAGTCGCATCTATTCTAACATATATGTTTTTGGTTCACCTCGATATCTTTATTTCTCTGGAATATATGGATTTTTTAACAAAACATTGCAATTTTTATCAATTTTTCGGTATGAGCAACTAAGTTCAGTTCTACAGTTTTAGTCAAAAATAAGATTTTTAAAAAGAAAAATAAATATTTTTAACACAATTTAATTAATCTTCTATAAAAAACATTATAAAACTTAAATTATTAAACCCGAAGCACAAACATTATACGAGCAAATTAATTAAAAAAACAATAACAATTAACAATAACAATAACAGAAACAATAACAAATAAATCAGTAGCGCCTGTTACCTCCACGTGCTCGAATGACCGCCTCTATACGCCTTAGCATACCTTCAATTAGGTTCCGTATAAAAACTTGATCAATTTGCTGCCATTCTTCAATGAGAACATCACTAAGTTCTTGCAAATTGGCTGGAACAGGTACCCGAGCTCGTACTGTTCTGTCCATTCTATCCCAGACGTGTTCGATCGGGTTCAGTTCGGGACTACGGGGGGGCCAATTCATTTTTGTAATTTCCACCAGTTCTAAATATTCGCTTACGACTCTCGCAACATGCGGTCGAGCGTTATCATGCATTAGCATGTAATCGTCTCCTACAAATGAAGCAAAGGGGACAACATGTGGTTCTAAAATATCTTGTATATATCTATCTGCTGTCATTGCTCCGCCATAGACGATTACCAATTCCGTTCTTGCGTCGAACTGAACACCACCCCACACCATAATGGAGCCTCCGCCATAGCTAACCCTAGGCGAAAAATGGTTTTGCTCAAAACGTTCTCCTGTTCTTCTGTAGATTCTTTCACGACCATCCGGTGATTTTAAACAAAATCTGGATTCGTTGGTGAATAGGACCTTTTTCCATTCATCAGGGCCCCAATTTTGATGTTCCCTAGCAAATCTAAGCCGTTCAACTCTATGATTTCTCAGCAACTCGGGAGCAGTTGCAGGTCTCCTTGCATGTAACCCATTATCAGACAACCTCCTTCTTATCGTTCTTTCACTTACTTGGACCTGCCGTACGTACTCCAATCTGTTTTAACCTCCACAGAAGTTACTCTTCGGTCACGTAAAACACTTAGGGTAATAAAACGATCATCTCGTTCATTCGTACAGCTCTTCCTACCACAGTGAGTTCTTCTGCTGTACTCTCCAAGCTGATTAAACCGATTTACAGCCTTATGTACTTTACTTCTTGTGACATTTAAAACTCTGCCACGAAAAATTAAGAGGTAGCCTCACGAAAAAAACACACACTTATTTAAAAAAAATAATTTGATTACTTTTGAAAGTCATAAATGACATTTCCAGATATGGCGTTATTTCACGGAACTGTCAACACCTTGATTTATACCTTAGTTTGCACAAAAAGCCTAATAAAATTGCAACATTTTTTTTTTAAATTCGTATATTCCAGAAAAATAAAGATATCGATGTGAACCAAAAACAAAAATGGTGAGAATAAATGCGACTTTAAAACCAAAACTTCATTTAGACCAATTTACTATTACTCCACTCCATAGAGCCTCTTAAACTTATTGTAAAAAACGTCTTTTTGTTTAGTCCTGTATATTATATACGTTGGTCTATTTTTTTAAAATTGTTTAACATGTGGGCGATTCTCAATTAGTTCATCTAAAATATTCTTCAAAATTCATTAAAATCCTTCATTAAATAAAAAAGTTATTTGCAATTGAAATTCGTCAAAAATTTGCGTGGATCGATTATTTTGCCTATGAGTATATATATATATATATATATATATATATATATATATATATATATATATATATATATATATATATATATATACGTATATATACGTATATGTATATATACATATACGTATATGTATATGCATATATATCTTTTAGTTAACATACTCTGTCATGCCGCCATCATTTTTTTAAATCACCGATAGATGCAAAGGAGGAGTGAAGAAATCCTTAGTAGTCATTTAAAATTTATTATTTCTCTACTTACAAAAATAAATATTAAGTAGGAAAACCATTCTACTTTTCTGTGTGATTTTCGATGTGAAATGTGATTTTGGCGAAACGTCAGCAAAACTGTTCTTTTCAGACCGACAGTAGTGAACGGAAGTACACCCGGAACGAAAACACACATATATATATATATATATATATATATATACATATATATATATATATGTATAAATATATATATATATATATATATATATATATATGTATATATATATATATATATATATATATATATATATATATATATATATATATATATATATATATATATATATATATATATATATATATATATATATATATATATATATATATATATATATATATATATATATATATATATATATATATATATATATATATATATATATATATATATATATATATATATATATATATATATATATATATATATATATATATATATATATATATATATATATATATATATATATATATATATATATATATATATATATATATATATATATATATATATATATATATATATATATATATATACATGTATATATATACATATAATATATATATATATATATATATATATATATATATATATATATATATATATATATATATATGTATATGTATATATACATATACGTATATGTATATGTATATATATCTTTTAGTTAACATACTCTGTCATGCCGCCATCATTTTTTTAAATCACCGATAGATGCAAAGGAGGAGTGAAGAAATCCTTAGTGGTCATTTAAAATTTATTATTTCTCTACTTACAAAAATAAATATTAAGTAGGAAAACCATTCTACTTTTCTGGTTATAGAATAGACGCTATAGAATATGGGCTTATGGGCCAGCTGCTGCTGTAAACTTCTTTTACTTCTTCTTTAGCCACAAAATATTAATAGATTTGAATTAGAAACTTTACATAATACTTTTTAAAAATACATAATTTAGTATACTTTTTCAGGTATGATTTCGAGATATCGGCAGCGATTTCGCGATTTTAGCGGCGATTTCGGTATCGATTTCGCGATACCTGTTGCGATTTCGGGATTTCGGCGCAGACGGACAAATATTTCCGAAGTGATAAACCCCTCGCTTAAGGGGGCAGTTGCAGTCAATTAGCATTGAGAAAATATCGCGTAAAATTACCAAAAATAGGTTGTTTTCTGTGATAGTCTGCGAAGTTATAAAAAGGAATTTGAGGATGAAAGTTTAACACATATCTTCTAAAACACTTCTAAATTAAATTGAGTATGTTGAATTTTTCATTTTAGCCTTTAAAAGTAAAAAAAAATATGTTTATATGTCTAGTAATTTTTCGAAAACAATAGCGGTACTAACCTTGAGCTTTTCTATGCTCAGAAGTAATTTCGTTAAATTCCAAAATACTCAAATTGGAGAGCATATATATAGGTACATTTCTGAAAAAAAATTGATCCGAAAAACATAGTAGTTTTTTTCCAAACTATTACCAAAGATAATTACTAAAATCTTGGAATGTTTTTGGGAGAATACGTTAGGTTGGCAATTGCAGTTGGCAACAGGTAAAGTTTGAACCCCTACCGCAAGAGGTCGGCCCAAATTTTTCAATATTTTCTAATGGAAGGGAGAGCGCAATGACGTCAAAGAAAATGGAATTCCGATCGCGTGTTGTCAATGACGTCAGATGAATAAACATTTATCTCGCGCATGGTCTTTCGTTTATTTTTTATGAGATTCTAGGGTTTTTCTTTTAAATAACGTTTAGAATATTTTATAACATATCATGTTGGAAAAACTAAGTAATCAGTAGATTTGGGCAAATGGAAAAACATAATTTCTTAAACAATATTTGTATTTTAAGGGAGAAAATCGATCTTTCCTTGAACTATGTGGGGAAGAGGAAATTTATGTTTAGGTCATATTTTAGTTTGTTACGGTTGGTTCGTGTAACAAATTTTAGTTTTATCTTTTTCTTTAGTTAATAAGAATTCACACCGTTATTGGTTGTTTTTTGTCATGTAACATAAAAAAAATCAATCAAACTATTCTTAGTGACAAAAAATTATGCCAAATACTACATTTTGGAAAGGATTTCTTAACTCAAAATTGTTCTATTCTAAAAAATAGAAATATATAGATTTATTTGACCCTTCGCAAAGAAAACGAATTGATGTTTCATATAAGTATTTAGTAAGGTATACCTAACTGGACATTTAATTTCAAAATAAACAACAGGTTTTTAAAATTTCCTGCATGGTTTTAAACGTCCTCAAGTGTATTTTATCATTTTTATATTGGGTATGCAAAATAGTCCATTGTATAAAAAACAAAATACGCCTTGAGCGGGTGAAAACCTTCTCCCTCAAACTGTTAAGAAAATAGGAACAATTGTATAGAATTTAAAAGTAAAATAAGTACCTAAATGTACTATAATTCTGCCATAGCACAAAACATGAACAAGCATGTTGTTTCTACTCTTTTTTGCAAAATTACAAACAGCTTTTTATGAACCATGACCAATTATTTTAGCATAAATTAAGCACTGAAATTTATTAGTCATGAATTGTTTTCAGGTATATCTGGGTAGAAGAGTGTTTTTTTCTTTATTTTGATTCCAACTTCTACAATTTGTTATAAAGGTCAGAAAAAAATAAATTTCAAATACAAAATTTTAAAAAATATCCCCAAGATTCTAAACATATTTAGCCTCGTTTGAAATCTTGGAAATGCAACGTCAGTAAAATGAAAATTGTTCTGCTTTTACAAAAATAAAAAAGTTTCTGATGGGATTTTTCTATCTTCTGATAGGTCTAAAAGATAGCAAGAGAAAATATAAAAAACTCTGTTTGCGGGTTAGTCATTTATTAGGAAATAATAGCATTTACATAAATGGTATTTATATATAACAATATCATCATATACATTTTTAAGATTAGGAAAATAGTAAGTTATGAGTTCCATAACCTCGACCATATGGTGCAACTTCACAGAACTAGAACGCCGACATCAGCAATTATTATAATATAAATAGTTTTTGCAAAACAATGTTAAGTTAGTTATAAGATTGTATTCATGTAGCTCGGTTCTTAAAAAAAATAAATTGTTTTTTAAAAAATCAATTTCGGGGTTGTAAAACTTAACTGGCGCAGTCGGGCACGGATTCTGATCGAACGGAAAAGACAAACATCGCTTATCCGGTCTGTTTCAACAGTTCGTCGATCTAAAACCAGAAAAAAAGAAAAAAGAAGTTTGCAGCCCCCAAGAACCTACCAGGGAGAAGTCCAACATCGACCGAACCTCTGGGAACCTAGAATTAAGACGACTGGGACACCTCGCATCGGATCCTCTAGGCAGTAGTTTAGAAAAAGCAGCCAAGAAGAACATGCAGTTAATCTTCGCTGGAATATTATTGTAAGTGCTCATTTTCCTATACAAAATTTCCCACTTTTCCTAGTTTTAAATAGGCATTTTTATTTCTATAAAGTAGTATTTTTAATTTATGTCTGATATTGACGATATAATTGCAAATTTATCTCAATTAAGCGTAAGCTCGAACGGCGATACTTTTTTAACAGTTCTTGATAATAATTTAAATCTCGAAACATCTACACCAACCGAAAATATGAGTCGCGATATTCCGCTTATGAGATACCAAGCCGATAACATTCCTCCTTTTGACGGTAATACTAAATTGCTTCAAAGATTTATCTGTTCATGTGAAAACTTATTAAAAAATTTTCAAAATTCTACTAATCTTGAAGACCCTATAAATGTAATACTTTTAGATACCATATTAAGTAAGTTACGAGGTAGGGCAGCTGATTTAATTGGGTCAAGATCAGAGCTCAACTCTTGGGTTTTAATAAAAAATACATTAAATTTAACATTTTCCGATCAAAGAGGCATTGATTGGCTTATACAAGATTTGATTTCTATAAAGCCACAAAAAAATGAATCACCTTTAAATTTCGGCATGCGAATACAAGATGCCAGAAGCCTTTTATTTGCAAAATTAAGTACTCTCATAGTCGATAACACAGAAAAAAGAATTAAAATAGCACATTATGATGATTTTGCCTTAAAAACATTTTTAGCAGGTCTTCCTTATCACATGCAATTAGTAGTTAGGCTTAAAAACCCGCAAAATCTCGAAGAAGCGTTAGCATATACAACTGAAGAAGAAAATTTTATTCAGTTTAGTTCAGGTAGAAATTATACAACAAATTCTAATTTTAAAAATCAATATAACACAAATTTGCCTAATATAAGAAACCAAAACTCAAATATTCAATCTAGACCGCAAAATACATATCCCCATCCAAATTTTTCATTTTTACCTAGACCCATATTACCACCTACTAATTTCGCCCCTAGGCCTTTTCAAACAATGCCCATGATCAATAATTTCGCTCCTAGACCATTTCAGCCAATGCAAACAGCAAACAATTTTCCACCCAGACCTTTCCAACAGGGACAACCATTTCAAAATCAAAATTTCAGATTCCCATTTTCTAATAACAGGCAACCACAAAACCAACCCCCTTCATTTCCAAAATCAAGCGCAATAATTCGAAATCAAAGACAAACTGAATTAAATAAAGTGACGCCTATGGACACTAGTTCAGGCAACACTGTGCTAAACAAACCAAAACCAAAATTTTCCTTTCAGGAATTATACGCCCAGCAAATAACTAATCCTTCAGCCCTTATTGGAAACCCTGAAGAAAATACCGAAAATATAGATTTCCCGACATATGAAGATAATCAAAATTATTCTTCAAATAATTATGAAATAAATCAAAATTACTATGGTGCGGACAATACATATCCATACCCATATGACCCCACATATTATGCTGACACATACTCGACGGAATATTCACCTGCGGTTACTTGTAATAATAACAATTACGAGGAAAATTTTTCGCTCGCTCATCAGGACAACAACCAGACATAATATTTCTCAATAATATGAGATCAGACCTTCCGTATATTTTTATTCCCGAAATCAACGCTTATTTTTTAATAGATACAGGTAGTTCTAGAAGTTTGATAAGTCCTGACATCGCGCATAAATTTTATAAACAATTTATAAAAAAAGAAACATTTAATATTCAAACGGCACATGCCATGTCAAACCACGATGAAGTTGCTAATATACCATTTTTTACTATTTTTAATACAAACGGCTTTCACAAATATTACTTATTCGACTTTTCTCAAAAATATGATGGCTTAATAGGCGCAGATATTTTGAGTCAATTAAACGCCAGCATTAACATAAAAGAGGGAAAATTAAAAACCCCATTTGCTGAAATTTGTATTATTTACGAAAAATCTAATAAGAAAACTGAAAATAAATTTCAAAATTTCTATATAAATATACCCGCGAGAACGCAACAAATTGTAAAAGTACCAGTAAAGATGGAAAACGGTATAGGTATTTTAGATTATACAAAATTTGAAAATAATCTCGAAATGCCTAAAGCTCTTGTAAATGTTTCAAATTACTGTGCTATAACATCTGTTACCAACTCTTGCGATTTTCCTGTTAAAATAAACTTTACCGAACCATTTGATATCGAACCCATTGATATGTGCCACATTAACTTTATTGAGAAAATGGAAACTGACCAAGATATTTCCGATTATCATGATTCCATTTTAAAATCTAATTTAAAAAATCTTCGCCTTGACCATTGCAACTCTGAAGAACGAGAAGCAATAAGAAATTTATGTTTAGAGTATAGAGATATATTCTATTGTGATAAAATCCCCTTAACATTCACTAATCAAATACGGCATAAGATTAATTTAAAGGATGAGTCACCTATTTTCACAAAAAGTTATCGTTACCCCGAAATCCACAGAACAGAAGTAAAACAACAAATTTCGAAGATGCTTGAACAAGGTATTATACAAAATTCAGTCTCCCCTTGGTCCAGCCCCATCTGGATCGTTCCAAAGAAGTTAGATGCTTCTGGAAAACGTAAATGGAGGCTTGTCATCGACTATAGGCGCCTTAATGAACGCTCTATTGATGATAAATATCCCCTCCCTAATATTTCAGACATCTTAGACAAATTAGGCAGAAGTCAATACTTCACAACTTTAGATTTGGCAAACGGATTTCATCAAATCGAGATGGATCCTGAGGACGTTCAGAAAACAGCTTTCTCTACCGAAAATGGACATTACGAATTCAAAAGAATGCCATTCGGTCTAAAAAACGCACCATCAACATTCCAACGGGTGATGGACAATATATTGCGTGGTCTTCAAAACGAAATTTGTCTTGTATATCTAGACGACATCGTAATTTTTAGTACCTCACTTCAGGAACATATTACTCGATTAAGACAAGTTTTCAGCAGACTTCGTGAGTCAAACTTTAAGATTCAAATGGACAAGTCCGAATTTCTAAGAAAAGAAGTCCAATATTTAGGTCACGTAGTAACCACAGAAGGAGTTAAACCCAATCCTGACAAAATTTCTGCTATAAAAAATTTCCCGATTCCAAAAACCCAAAAAGAAATAAAATCATTTTTAGGTTTATTAGGCTACTACAGACGCTTTGTTAAGGACTTTGCAAAAATTACCAAACCTATGACCCTTTGCCTGAAAAAAGATTCAAAAATAGTTCATAACCCTGATTTTGTCAATTCATTCAATCATTGTAAACAATTGCTTATCAATGCACCGATCCTTCAATATCCTGACTTCGAAAGGCCCTTTATTCTCACGACCGACGCTAGCAACTTCGCTGTAGGCGCAGTATTATCACAAGGCAATGTACCTAACGACAAACCGGTAGCTTACGCCTCTAGAACATTAAATGACTCTGAAACAAAATACTCTACCATCGAGAAAGAATTGCTCGCTATAGTATGGGCATGTAAATATTTTCGCCCTTATTTATTTGGTCGAAGATTCCAAATTTTCACTGATCATCGCCCCTTAGTCTGGCTCTTTAACTTAAAAGAACCAAACAGTAAACTTGTAAGATGGAGGTTAAAACTCGAAGAATATGACTACGAAATAATTTATAAAAAGGGCAAGCAAAATACAAACGCAGACGCACTCTCGCGAATCTGTATCAATGCGATTGAAAATGAAAGCGTAATAAATAACCCCGGTGATATAGACCTAGATATAGACACCTTTTTAGACCAGTTTGACCCAAACAGCTTAGAACTAACCGACATTACTTCAACTTTACAAAATTTAGAACCACCAAAAACTAAAGAAAATAAAATTAAAATTTTACAAGACATACAAATAGGTCCACCTCAAATATCTCAAATACCTCAAACACTTCAAATACCTCAAACACTTCAAATACCACAAACATCTCAAACACCTCACATACATCTAACATCTCGAATACCTCAAACATCTCAAAAACCACAAACACCTCAAATACCAGAGTGTAGTTTACAAACACCTCACTCTAGCAGTAATCGAAAAACAATTAACGAAGGTATTTCAATCTTAGATGAAATTGTAAATAATAAACCTAATCAAATAATAATTTCAAAAAATCCCTATGACAAAATAGAAGTTACTTGGGACACTTTTGAAAAACACAATATTTGGAACGTAAAAATCGGAAAAGGTAATCCTAAACTTATATTAGAATTCCTAAAAACGTACACATCAGACAACAAAACTTTCCACTTATATTTCTATGACGATTCCATGTATCTCGAATTTAACGACATATACATGAGACACTTTTATGCAACAGCCTTAAAGTTAATAAAATGTACCAAATTAGTAAATTCAATAAAAGACGTCGAAGAGCGCACTCTTCTTATTAAATACCAACACGAAGGCAAGTGTAACCACCGTGGTATTTCTGAAACCTTCGAAAAACTTAAAAGAAATTATTACTGGCCTTCCATGAAAACAGATGTGACTAAATATATTAACGAATGCGAAATATGCCAAACATCAAAATATTCACGTAAACCACCCTATGTACCTTTGGTTCTTACTGAAACAGTAGGCAAACCATTCCAATTATTACACATTGACGTTTTTAAATTCGATAACAAAGAGTTTCTCACCATTATAGATACTTTTTCAAAATTAGGACAAGCTTTGCCTATCTCCGGCAAAACCTCTATAGAAATTTGTACAGCCCTAATACATTATTTCTCCTTTTACGGTATACCAGAAAGGATAATAATGGACAATGGCCCTGAATTCAAAAACAACACAGTACAAGAACTTTTAAAAGCTCATAAAATAGATGTTCATTTTACTACACCCTTTCACCATGAATCTAATTCACCCGTAGAACGTTTCCACTCTACAATCATAGAACACCTACGTATTTTAAGAGAAAGGTTTAAAAAGGAAGACTCAAAAACACTAATGAAATATGCCTTAATAGCCTACAATAATTCTATACATTCGTCGACTAAATACACCCCTTTCGACATAACATTCGGACACACTAATTCTAGAGATCCATGCGACTTAATAAAAACAACATTTTATGCAGATTATGTATCTAACCATAACGATAAACTAAAACACCTTTATGACGACATAAAAAATACCTTACAAACTCAAAAAGAAAAAGTTATAGAAAAACGTAACACTCTAGGACCAAAGCAACATCAGTTTAAAGTAGGACAGACTGTTTACAAAAACAGTAACAAACGAGACAAAAAGGAAAAGAAATTTCTCGGTCCTTTCGAAATTTTAGAATTATTAGAAAACA